>KN470175.1:0-21623 GCA_000787095.1 Periophthalmodon schlosseri
ACTGTCTCCTCTGTATCCTCTGCTCCATCCAATGCTCTCCTCTGCATCTTGCATTTGACCTCCTCCTCTGCATCCCCTGCTCCATATTATCCTCTCCTCTGCATCCTCTGCGCCATCTGACTGTCTCCTCTGCATCCTTTGCTCCATCTGACCATCTACTCTGCAGCCTCTGCTTCATCTGACCTTGTTCTCTGCTCCTCTGCCTCCTCTGCTCCATTTGACCCTCTCCTCTGTATCCTCTGCTCCATCTGACCCTCTCCTCTGCATCCTCTGTTCCACTTCTGCTTCACTCTCAAAACCGTACTTATATTTTGTGACAAACAAAATCATATAAATCATTTTCACATTTTCGCTCTGCGCTTGTGGCTGCAGCTCAGTGTGTTCTATCTGCGCACCAGGTGTTGTACTGCTGTGTTCTGGTAGGGGGCAGTAGCAGCTTGTTGTAAACTTCCCTTTCTTTCACATGGTATTTCAGGACAAAAATATCTGCCAGGCAACCACAGTTGGCTCAGAGATTTTTATTTTTTTCTTTGAGAGATAGAGAGATTCGTTCTTACAGAAGCCACAATGCCAGTCCGCCTGACAAATTTGATAAAAGCATTTCCAGGTATGAGCTATGCTTTATAGTCACTTTAATGGTTTGGGAGCTCGCTCTATGCAAAACATTTCAGTCATTCAAATGATTTATGTCAAAAGATGCTGCTTCTCTGTAAGACTATCCTGGAACTACTTACCTTCAGCTATAGGCTTTCCAGTAAATGATGTTGTATGGGTTGAGACAGCAGATTAGATTTTCCTTTCTGTACCTTTATTGAATAGGAGAGCGGGATTTTAAAGTGCCTATGACAGGTTAAACGGCTACTCATTTCACTGAAGCTTAGTTAGCATAATGATATTAAAGATTTTCTCTAAGTCTTTTTTTTCTTTTCTTTTTTTTCTTTAGAATTGGCTCTGTGCACAACAGCGCCCGGCAACCTCACTGTTAGCGTCACTACTTCCTGTCCAGTTGTATCTCTATGAGGTTTTTGCAGAGTCACACTAAAATAAATAATTAAAGATCAGGCAGTGGACAGGGAGCTGCAGGTGGATGTCACTGACAACATATTAAGCACTACACAAATAAAAATGTTTGTGTCTCAATGCTAATGCTTATTTTGAGGCATAATAAATATAAAAACAGAGACACAAACTGAAGTATTCTACATATAAAAGTAACTGGGTAGTCTTTATTTTAATTCATTTGAATTGTAATAGGTTGTTTATTTTATGTTTTCTGATTTTGATAAAAGTGACTGTTAGCTTTGAGACACAGTGAGCTAGCATGCTGCTGTGCACAGAGCCTGTTGTACCTGCAGCAGATATGGCACACGCAAAGGTGACTCTAACATGTTACCTGGCAGCTACATTGTTAAAGTGCATAATATGACAGGTTATGCA
Source organism: Periophthalmodon schlosseri (assembly GCA_000787095.1). Classification (NCBI taxonomy): domain Eukaryota; kingdom Metazoa; phylum Chordata; class Actinopteri; order Gobiiformes; family Gobiidae; genus Periophthalmodon; species Periophthalmodon schlosseri. The sequence continues at coordinate 1,438 of KN470175.1, forward strand.
ACTAATTCCACACATAAAATATAATTAACATAATTCTAACATAATTGTAGATTTCACCGAAAATCTTGCCTGTTTTTTCACTTTTTAAGTTTACAGTTTAACTTCCTGGTTGCACATGGGCAGCAGACATGACATGCATAGAGGTAATGCCAGAACTGTTACCTAGCAACCATAATGTTAAAATGCATATGACAAGTTAGGCTACTCATTTCCCTAAAACATAGTAAACATTTGACCAAAAATCTTGCCTTTTTTTTTTCCTTTTATAGTTATAGTCTAGTTATAGTTTATAATTTTACATAACTGTTATCAACCTTAATGTTAAAGTGCATGTGAAAGGCTGGACTACTCATTCACTAAAACATAGTTAACATCAGATTTGACCAAAATCTTGCATAGTTGGCCTTCTGTTTTAAAATTTTGGTTTATAATTTTACTTCCTGGTTGGACACAGGCAGCAGATATGACTATATACGTAGAGGTAACATAACTGTTAAACTGAGTTTTAGTAAAACTATGATAAAAATGTACCACCGGCACTATCCCACCAAACCAAGTCATAATTAGAACAACATGAACTCCCACCATATGCACTTTAAAATCAGACAGGTAATACGTTTGTTAAATAGGAGGAAATTTCAAGCTTTTTTCTATAGGCTACTGACAAACTATAGGGGGAATACAACATGTGTTTGCAGTCATGTCATGTTTGCATACAGAAATATGACACTGATGTGTGATGGCGTGACCGTAGTATGTAATTATCCACAAATGAATGGTGTTTGAAATAGCCGTGAGCAGTAAGCACCAGTACATACAGAGATAGAGAGATAGATGGATAAATAGAGATTTCCTATCCCAGAAATGTCCATGTTTGCCCAGCGTGTTTCCTATGGTTTGCACAAGGTTTTTCCCACTGTTAGCATAACTTATTCCCTAGCATTTGCATAAACCTTTTGCCATTGTTCCGATTTTGTATGATTCCTCTGCACACCTTAAATCCTATTGTTTGCATATCTTATTATTAATGTTGGCACAACTTAAATCCTATTGTTTGCTCAACCTTTATTCTTCATATGCAGTGTATTTTTCCAATGAATAAAAATGTAATTAGATGCAAACTTCGTCATATCATATGTTCATGCACCTTATGGGTAAACAATATTTATTCTAACTTCAAATAATGTCTGCATGTGGAAAACACACTTTATAAACTACATCTCTGTTTCCAGTGAAGCATTTAGGTGTTGGAGCTCCCTCTGCTGGCAGGAAAAAGAAAGAACATTTAGAAAGAAAACTCTTAAAGTCCTTATCCTCCGTGAAGGCAATGCTAATAAAGCCGCGCGCTCGTCGTGAACACGATTTGACTGCACAACGAGTCCGGCGATGGCTTATGGCAGGGTTGTCCAAACTATGGCCCACAGACCAAATTTAAGCATTTCTACCACTATAGCCCCAATAACATTACACTGCAGTATAATTCAGGCCTAAAATGAATGTTTCAAGCCTTATTAAAGGTACGACGGCTGTGTCAAACTTCTGTTAAATGCACCAATGTGAGTGACTTACTGAAATGATCACTGGTCTGTGGCACTCAGTCTGTGGCAACATTCAAATATGGTCCGATACGTTCCCCACAGTGAAAGCAGTTTGGACACTTCTGGTTTATAGACTTCCAGAGTTTTATCTATGATGCAACAATCTGGGTAAAATGCAAACAGAACATTTTTGAGCGCTCAGAGAAGACGACTTTGGATTAATGGGTTAATGAAACAAGCCTGAGCTCCAGGTATGTTTTCGACGAGGGGAACAGTATAACACGGTTTAAATCTCAAAAATGTCAATTCGTGTGTCCTTTAATACATAATTACCCAAATTATAAACCGCGACATCCTTGTTAACGTTGCATCTAACTTGTTCCAGTTATTACCAAGCCATCTGATGCCTCCTCATTTTATGAATGCCCTGAAGAAGACCCAGACGTGTTCCAAACGTGTCGGTATGTCCCGATTATAGCCTAAGAAAGGACTTTTAATTTAAGTCAGAGTGCCTCAGATCTCCTCTTCTTTTTGTGTTTATGTCCCAGTTATGTCCAATTATGCATATGTCATTGCTCTTTAAACGCTCGGTTAGCTTAATGCTGTCCCTGGTGCATTAGCAGTGGCGCTGTGAGCGGTACACACCAGGACTTGTGTGTAGAGGGGTGAGTGAGCACTGCGCACACACAGAGCTGTCACATTATGAGATGAGATATGGACATGATCATAATGCCTTCTCTGGTGGTCCTGAGTGACAGATGAAGGAGCATGATTCAAACGTACATGTTGATAAATCTCTCTGTCAGGATATACTTGTCATCATATATATTTAAATCTGATGGGATGTCTGATGGCAGAGCCTTCCACCGAGATCAAATAAGCAACTGTTTACATCTGTCTGTACTTAAAGGGCCCATATTACACTATTTTCTGAGCTGTTATAATGTTGTTTCCTCATCAAAAACAGACCTGGAGTTGTGTTTTTTTTTCATTCGCACATTTTTAACACACAAGTCCTGCGTATTTAGGTTGAGTTCTTCTCTCCAGACCAAAAAAACACTCTGTTCCACCTTGTGATGTCATATGGTAATACAGGAAGTGCTCCACTGTGTTTTTAAACTTCGTACATCTTCATTAGAATCATTTGGATCATTTCAGCCCCGGAATTGCCAATCTCTACTGAACAAAAGGTAACTGTTAAAACTACCGCTTCATGACATCACAAGGTGAAACAGAGCGTTTTGAGCTTTAGAGATGTTAGACAGACTATAATAAAGTGTTACTCAAAAATGTGTGAATGAAACAAAACACGACTCCAGGTACGTTTTTGATTCTGTAACAACATTTTAGCATGACTTAAAGCTCACAAGAGTCAGTTTTGCGCAATATATGACTTTTACAGGGACTGTACTTTTTTCTTTTTTTCATGTAATAAAGTTTAATTAGTTTAGTTGTTTTTGCCCCAGTACAGATATATTGAAAAAGCAGCACATAGGACTAAAATGAGACTGCTGTGTGCTGTCTGTACTGCGAACAAAGAAGTAATGCTGGTGTTGTGTTAGCATGCTAGTTGTTGTTAGCATTACTCTGCTGTGGCCTTTGAAGGTTGTAAAAAGCTCTTATAAACTCATCCAGGTGAATAGTTGGGATGCTCAGAATCCATAAGGAAAAGGAGGAATAACTTTGGACCACTGCAAATCGTTTAAAATGAACTAGTTCTGTTTTTCCACATTTTTAAGACCATAAAAATCAGGTAGAGCACCTTTAAAGAGCAGCTGTGACTTGTAATTTTTTGTCATTACTAAGTTTTATCTTATATAAAACCCAGAAGTAGGTAGTACTTGGTTACATTTACCTACAGTTACCTTCACTTAAAATGCATATGGCAGGTTTTCATGTTTTTCTTATCATGACTTGGTTTGGTAAGGACAGTAAGATAGTAGTAAATATTTATCATAGTTTTACATCAATAAAGTAGTGTCAGTTTGTGAAAAAAAAAAAAAAAAAAAAAAACTTGAGAAGAAAAGTAAAAAAATAGAGGAAGTAGCGCTGAGTTCCTCATCAACACGAACAATTCCATCCAAAATGCAAGGAAAATTTTTGTTAACAAAAGCTTATTCAAAGTTATATTTGGAGTAATTCTGGCATATTTGAGTGACTGAATTGCCTTGTTATTAAGGCCTGAGTGCTATAAAAATGTCATTTGCACTTCGCCTACAGCTTAGTCACAATTAAACTCTGGGTTACACTCATAGGCTTAAAGGAGTTGCCATTTTTCAAACATTAAAACATCTTGAATGGAAAATCAGCTTTTTACAGTCAAACTGTATTACACAAAATTGACTCTCGTGAGCTTTAAGCCATGTTATAATGTTTTTACCTCCTCAAAAACATACTTGGAGTTGTGTTTTGTTTCATTCACATATGTTTGAGTTAGAAATGCACCGATCCAGGTTTTTCTGTTCCAATACCAATGTCGATACTTTGATTTTAAATATCTGCCTTAGTTTTCAAGTTAACAGCTGCCTTTTACCTTTTTGTTGAGTAGAGATTGGCAATTCCAGGGCTGATCGGAATTAATATATGGTGTGTGAACTTAATCAACACAGTGGAGCACTTCCTGTATTACCGCATGACATCACAAGGTGGAACAGAGTTTTAGAGTTTGAGAGAAGAACTCAGCCTAAATATGCAAGATCTGTGTGTTAAACGTGTGCGAATGAAACGAAACAAAACTCCACGTCTGTTTTTGATGAGGAAACATCTAAGCAGGGACTCCCAGACTTCCCTCACTCCAGACACTTCCTCCAGCTGAGACAACATAGATCAGAAAATAGCGTAATAGGAGAAGTGTCTTGCCAAGGAGTACTACGTCAGCACACGCGGCTTTTGGGTCTGTAGTCAAAAGTCCACCGCGAGCTTGTGTGGCTGCTCTGATAACATTGATCCTCGCAGTGATAGTGAAGCAGGTAGCAGTGATATGAGTGGGATTACACGGTGTGTTCAGGGACCTCCCACTGCAGGAGCTGAGAGTGCACTTTCACTGGAGCACTCATCTGTTTTCAGATTCCAGCTGCTGTACAGAGCTGTGCACAATATGAACAGAAACACAAACAAACAAAAAAAAAATATCCTTTTCATTTTTGGCCAATAGGTTGCATTCACGTTCTAGAATTTGGTGAAGTCATAATTTATAGATGTAGGGCAGAGGCAAGGTGTCCAAACTTATAAAATAAGTGTTGAACCTTATCACTATTTGTTAGAGATTCACTCCCCAAACGTGCCGTATTAATCGTATGACTCAAATCTATTTTAATAGATTATTTTTCCGTGGTCACGTGATGTTGCTGTGACGTGTCCGGTCAGCTGATTTAAACAGGTTCTGGCGTTGTCTTCCAACCGGTGGAGGCAGGACGACAGCGCCATCTGCAGTCCGACTTCTTCAGGACAGTATCCCAGGTGTGTGAGAGTAAAAAATCCCCCTCATCCCGGTTTAAAGTCCCGTGGAGTCGTTTCTGTATTTCAGTTTCAGTTCAGTTCCTCTGTCTCGATGACGTTTGCGCCGTCCCAGTCCATGATGTGATTCTTTCTTTTGCAGTGGTCAGAAACGGCCGATTTGAGTCGCTCCTGTTCTGCTTTGTGTTTTGTTGCTCGTGCGCACGCCTTCGCTGTTTCCTGGTCCCTTGGTCTGGAAAAAGAATCTCTTAAAATAAATCAGTGAAAGACCAGGTGAACCTCATTGGCCGTATGACTCAAAGTCCTTTCGGCTGACAACGTTCACGTTTTGGGTTGAAGAATGGCACCACTTTCTGAAGCTATTGTGATTTGAAATTGTTTTATTTATACCGACAGAGAAGACATTTTATTTTGTTTCAAGTGGACAGACCCAGTATTTACAGAGTCATTAACAATAAACCAGGTCAGCCAATCTGTACCGTGACACCACCACCATCTCTTCCCTTCTTCCTCTCTCCCCCCCTCACAGCACTAAAGATTTAAGATGATGGTAGATAGACTGTGTCAGGTGTCCCTTTCTCCTTCCTTCTCCCTCTTCCCCCCTCTCCTCTCTCTCCCTCTCGTAGCACTGATGATTAGAGTTGATGGTAAATTGTGTCGGGTGTCCTCACGTCCACCACACTCTCTTTTTCTCTATCTGACCTCTGTCCTTCCCTCCTTCTCTCCCTCTCTCTCATAGCACTGATGATCTGAATTGATGGTAGATTGTGTCAGGTGTCCTCACTTTCACTGTGCTCTCAGGTGTCACACGTCTCTCTCGCTCTCTCGCTCTCTTAGCACTGATGATCTGAGTCGATGGTAGATTGTGTCAGGTGTCCTCACTTTCACTGTGCTCTCAGGTGTCACACGTCTCTCTCGCTCTCTCGCTCTCTGTCGTTCCCTACTCTCTCCTCCCCTCTCGCTCCCTCTCATAGCACTGATGATGTGCGATCGACGGTAGATTGTGTCAGATGCCCTCACTTCCAGCGCGCCTTCGGTTGTCACACGTCTTCACTCAGATCCGGGTTTGGCTTGTTGTTTTTGTGTCGGTGCTTGTGCTTGTGGGGTCGACACTAGAGGAGGGAGCGAGCGAAGTGCCCTTATTCTGTGCACTCCAGAGCAAGAAAGAACACTCTATTCTCAAGTCGTTTAGATATTAACCTCCCAAAGCCAAGTGGAGTGTCGGAGCTCCCCGTGCTAGTGGATGCGCTAGAGTGATGAAAATCCAGCACCGCTGCCATAGCAGTTATCAATTCCAAACTAAATATTATATTTTTTGAATGGGCAAAAGAGTCTTCAAGATATCACCTAGGTATCTGTGGGTTTCAGAATGATATAAAAATTAGGAGTGTTGCCATAGTAATGAAAAATGGAGCTGAATTCTGAAACCTATGGATGCAGACAAACTTGTGACGCCACCAGGCCAAATGACAAGTCAGAGCTGTCATGAGGCGAGCCCCCTTACAGCAACAGAGCATGTTTGTTTTAGATATCTTTGAGCGATAAAAAACTGTAATTGAATAAATGCATAATGCATTAATACATATTGTGAAACAGTCCAGGCAAAATGGTAATGTCTCTATGAGACTAGCAGGTGGTGTACCCTTACCAAAAAAGTTACCATTGACATATTACTATTAGAAAAAACAAGTTATATTTACTAGTAATTTCCAGTCTTAATATTGAGTTAGTATTTATTTATTTAAATTAAAAATACAGAAAAAGAAAAGACACAAGTAAAACCATGACTGTACTGTGTATGTGGTGCTGTTTGTAACTTCAGCACCATGGACAGCTCCCAGTCTCAGGGCAGCAAAGAAAAACAAAATATTTAACACTGGCAAAGTGTAGTATTTGTATTTCATTGTCATATATTACGATGCCACCTATGCTGTGTCTGAAAAGTGTGCATTGTACAGAAGTAAACACGTTGTGTTTATAATGCGTGCGAATGGGCGTTATTCTTTCACTCCACACTTGGTGGTGGTAAGCTACTATTATAGCCACAGCTGCCCTGGAGCAGACTGATGGAAGGGAGGCTCCTAATCTGCACCACCCGACCACCACCAGCGCTCACACTCACACACCACGTTTATACTAGGCATACCAAACCTTGTGCCAGTTTTAGTTTCATGTGGATAGGCCCAGTAATTACAGAGATATTAACAATAAACCAGATTTAGCATTTGACAGTTAAACAGCAAATCCCACCATGCAGTTCTTACCTTTTCCTCCAGCTCCATTTTAAACTCTGGTTACGTTAATGTTGTGATGTTATGTGAATACAAACTCTGCTTTATTTTCCTCCTCTGCTCTGATCAGATCTGTGCTAGTAGTCCTCCTGCTTCACACGTGTTCCTCTGTGATAAGTGAGACCATCGGCACTGTCCATGGTGCTGCCTTATCTTTGTATGTGCTTCTCTTCTTTAGTTTTGATGGATGATTTAAACCTGAGCCAGAGGGACCGAGGAGGCCGAGGGGAGATAGTCATAGAGACATTCAGCTGGTGTTTTCAAGAATGCGATTTGTCAAAAGTGTCAGAAATATGAAAGATTAAATAAAACTACGCTGATTTTAATGTATTTATTCAAGTATATATGTATAATGTAATGCTTCTACTAGTGTTGCATATTGTATTGTGACCTGGTATAGTCTTGGTTTAGTCCTCGCTGGTTTAACTTGGGTTAGTTCAGGTTTAATCCTGGTTTAGTCCCATTTCGTAATGTTTTAATCCTCTAGCTCTGATGTAATAAGGGTTTTGTGAGGGTTAAGTCCTGGTTTCGATCTGGTTCAGTCTTGGGTTAGTCTATGGTTGTGTTCACATCGATTTTGACACTAATGAATAGACTTGATACTCGATACGGATTCCGATACCACGATGATAATAAAACATATTTCTTTTCTATTCCCATGCGGCCTTATATCTGTGTAATCCCTCAGTCGTCCAGTAGGTTCCATAGTGGTCCATGGGCGTAAACTAGTCTATGTGTCTTATACTTGTTCTGATACAGCGCAAGATCATTCTAAAGCTGTTCAAGAAAGGTACATTTCTGTCAGAATCAGTATCGTGTATCGACTCTATTCCGACTCTATAAAAATTGGGACTAAATTGAACTAAACCAGACCAGGACTAAACCAGGATTAACAATCAAACTATAAAAGGACCAAACCAAGTCTACATCAGGACTAAACAGGGCTCAAATCAGGACCAAACCGGGGGCAAGTGTGAACGCAGCCGTAGTCTATGTTTTGGTTATTTTAATTGGTGCATTTCAGTCAATTCTTTTCTGAGGTAAAACAGATCATGTTGTTGCCTTCATTACAATCTCAAATACTACGGAACTGTTACTTCTGCTGAAAGAGCCTAGGGGCATTTGCTTGTTTCTTTGTTGTATTAGCATCAACTTTACAACTAAATTATTCAAAAAACTTCACTTTTGCATGAATAATCTAGCTCTTTACAAATGGGTCTCAGAGTTGTTTTCTGGGACTAAACCGGACCTAAAACCAAACGTAAAACTGGACCAAGAACTGAACCAACACAAACTGGACTGGAACTTTAAAAAGGGAGTATTCTTTATTTATTTTTTGCTTTCTATCATGTTATAACATTGTTCCCTCATCAAAAAACATGCCTGAAGTGGTTTTAAGATGTCATCCGAGCATGTTTGAGTAATTTAGCGATCTCTCCCGGGTGCTATTTGAACCCTCCTTACGGTTAGAGAGATTCTGTCCAAAGTTCAGTTCTCCAAAAATTCACAAAAGCATGACGCAAAACTGTGCACAACAACTTGACAGACCTGATTGCGTCTGAAAGGAGAGTGATTCAGCGCATCAAAAACAAAACTGAAACTTATTAAACATTTTAATGCTTTGTTTTTCTGGCAAATATAGAATTTTCTAAACGACACCAGTGTTAGCGATCAGTGCAGTTAATATTTCATAATAATAATTTCCCACAGGCACTATCCCACCAAAACAAGTACGCCAAGTGTGCAAATATTTTGAGTACAATGACCTTTATTGTGATCATTCGGTCCCTGTAATGTAATGCGATTAGGTACTATTGTGTAGAAGCAGACACAGTCACCCTTCAAATAGAGGTCTGCGCATATAATGCCTTTGACGGGGTCCTGACAGTCTAAATCTCATTATGTAAATACAGTCAGGAGGAGGCAGCAGCTCAGGGACAAGTCATGGACAGGGACAGGCAAACCGCGCACTCTACTCACTGTTTCAAGCTTCTCCTAGGAAAGTAACAAAATGTAAGGCTTGTATTTTCAGGGATGTAAAGTTAGGCCTGTCACGATAACAAATTGAAGTGCGATATATTGCTGAAGTAGATGTAGAAGATAAACGATAATATTGAAACCTAAACGTAACCAAACCAGAATTATCCCGAATTTTGGTTTATAATTCAACCTTCTACACCTCAAATCTTATCATATTGCAGAAAGAATAACCAAAACTGTCACACTGGTACGAAGAAAAGGTATAGACATAGGTTGTATATATAAATGGACATAGCTAACCTGCTAGCCGCCGCGTTCCAAATAAGGCGTGATCATGGGCGCACTTCCGGCTCCATCGACTCTGGCTCCAATTCGCTTTACACTGAAAAATTGTCATCCCCCTTTCGTCGTTTTGGTCTTAAAATGTTTGTATTAACCCGCTCTACACGATCCTTGTTTATTTCGCTATTGTGTCCGTAACTCAAGATATGAACATTAATAACAGACAAGTCACGCGCCTTCTTTCCCCGACGTCACTCCTGTTAGTGTTAGCAACAGGTTTGATTGACAGCGTTGCCAAGCGTCCGCTCTGTGCTAAAGCAGCGGTGCGGCCGGGAAGGGAGGTCACTTTCATCAGCCTCGCTCTAGATCGGTTCTTCGGTTGCTTTGATACTCGCAGTCGATGATCTTCATTTGGCTGGAGCTGAACGCTATGGGTGACGTCACACTCCCTTAGTCCGCTTCTTTATACGGTCTATGCGTACACACGATATATATTGACTCACAAAAATGATCGTTCCATCCATCGTATATTGAACGATAAGTTGTCGTGACAGGACTATGTAGAGTCAGTAATAAAAAAAAAAAATTGTGTCTTACAAGATAATTCAATTCAGCGTATTTTTGTATTGCCCAAAATCACAACAGCAAACAGTTAAAAATCCAACAGTGAAACAGTGACCGGTCAAAAACAGACATTATCGTTAGCATCATTAGCACTTGTTAATTGGGGTACCCTGTTTCAAAGGTCAGGGGTTAACAATAATTGGGGGCAGGAGCCTGGGTGCAGGTGCTTGGAGAAATATTTAATGGGAAGCCTTTTTAGCTCTACTTTCAGCTGGTTGGCTGTTGCAGAGTCACTGTAATAAGTATATAAATATGCAAGGCAAAGCAAGACAAGTTTATTTGTATAGCACAATTCGTACACAAAGTGATTCAAAGTGCTTTACAGAATAAGAAAGACATTAAAGTCACAATACAACAAATCAAAACATCAATTATCACAAATAAGTGCAGAAAAGTGCAGAATGAAAAACATTTAAGTCATATCCACAGCTAAACAGAACCGTTTTGAACATGAATTTAAACATTGTCAAAGTAGAGGCCTGTCTCACATCTTCACGAAGACTGTTCCAGGTTTTAGCTAATAATTATTATGCTAACAGTTCTGATGACATGTTTATCTAGTTTTAAGGAAAACCTGTAAATGGTTGATATACAGTACTGACAGATACTCAAAGCCTAAGTATCAGTATTTTACCATTCAGTACAGTTCATGGTACCTCACTCATTTGTCTGCATAACTGCACATATGGTCATGTTTGTATCTTCATAGTAGACACCTGCAGGGTCTCAGAGGTCCTATTTTACACAGAGTTGACTCTTGTGAGCTTTAAGCCATGTTAGAATGTTGTTTCCTCATCAAAAACATACCTAGAGTTTTGCTTTGTTTCATTCTCTGTTCTTCTGTGTGAATGAAATAAAGCACACAGTGGAGCACTTCCTGTATCACCGCATGAGATCACAAGATGGAACAGAGTCAATTCAATTAAATTTGTTTCTGTAAAGCCCAAACTCACAACAGCAGTTGCCTCTTAGGTCTTAACAGGATCATTGATTTAAACAACAGAAGGTTAGAGAATGCAACAGTGAAACAGTCACTGGTCAATAACAGACAAATAGGGTAACCAACATTCATTAGAAAACAAGCAAATGGAGAACTGTCCCAGAGCGCCCCCTGTCCTTACACCCTCCTTTTCGGTAAGAAAAAACTCAAAAGAAAAAACAGTGGCAAAAAGAGAAACCTCCAGGAGAACCACAGTAAAGGAGAGGTCCACTCCATGAACGGCTGCAGATGTGTCCAGGACTAATGTGCGTCCATTTGCAGATAGAGTTCAAGTCTGTAGGGCCAGAGCCCACTCGACTAAGGGACAGAGGGAGGCTTATCCAAGACAGGGTACGAGGGGCATCTAGGGTCCAGACATCACCGGACGGTCAGTGGCCAGGCATCTGAAACAGTTGCACTCCCCAGAGGGAGAGGGACAGGGAACAACGTGTGAATAGCAATGAACAGACTCCAGGTGAACTGAATAGTGAATGACAGGGAAAGGAGGAGGAAAAAGGATAGTCCTCAAGTTACCATACTTCCCCCTGTATAGCTGCTTCTAAAGCAGCTTAGCTAAAACTGTGGGTTTTATTTCTGCTCCTAACTGGCCTGGCCATAAGATAATTCAAAGAGGAACGTTTTAAGCCTGCACTTAAATATACAGACTCTTTGACATGGGAGCTGATTCCATAACACAGGAGCTCGGTAGCTGAACGCTCTCCATCCTACTGTGCTTTTAGACACTCTAGAACCACCAGTAGTCCAGTATTTTGAGAGTGGAGTGCTCTGTTTGGATGATATGCTACTATATACTATATGCTGCAGATACGATGGGACCATGCCCTTTATGGCTTTATATTTCAGGAGGAGAACTTTGAATTTAATTCTAAACTTGACAGGAAGCCAGTGAAGGGACTTCAGCACTGGGGTGATGCGCTCTCTTCTCTTAGTTCCTGTTAAGAGCCTGGCTGCTGCATTTTGAACCCGCTGAAAGCTTTTTATAGAGCTTTTAGGACATGCAGCTAGAATGGAATTACAGTAATCTAGTCTTGATGTAACAAACGCGTGGGAGCTTCTCAGCGTCACTTTTAGACAAGATATTTCAGATTTTGGCGATATTACACAGGTGGAAAAGGGCTGTTTTACAGGCTTGGTTTATACATGCTGTGAGTGAGAGCTCTTGGGCAAATAAAACTCCAATGTTAGTCACACTGACATTGTCCAGTGTCTCGCAGGCCTTTGGGGCCGAGAACAATGACCTCTGTCAGTGTGTCATGACTTAGTCACAGTCTAAATGTGCAGGGTTTGTGTGTTAAACATGTGTGAATGAAACAAAACACAACTCCAGGTATGTTTTTGATGAGGAAACAACATTATAACATAGATCAGAAAATAAGATAGTATTGGCGCTTCAATTGTTAATAATTGGGCAGAATTCAGGTTTTGGAGGAAGAAATTGACAGTTGTTTTGTTTAGGTTCTTGAAAGTCATATTTAAAGCCATTTCTTTGTAATGAGACAAAATTACTATTATTATTACTAAGTGAAAAGTGTGATTTTTTTTTTTTTTTTTTTTTCATATTGCCCAACCCACTATGCAACAGTCCTTAGGCTCTGCCACCTGTTTGTCTCCATGGGGATATTATTGCTTTACATGAAATGCTCCACAGCATTGCATTAAACTTATCTATCTTACATTTATTCACTTACAGGTGTTTTTATTGCAAAAAAAAAAAAAAGCCCAGTAGTGTCACCTGCTTGTCTCCATGGCGACTGATAATATTACTTCAAATTGCCAGCTGTGCAGTTATTGTAGCCTAAAATATTATTAGAATTCCTCATATAGTTTATGCATGGCAAAATCTACTACTAAACCTTTAAAGGGGGTATTTTACTCGTATTTTATGGAGTATTATACTGCTAACACATAGCATTTAGATCACCATGTTACCTTTTATTGTTTTGAAAATGCTATATTCACCGAAAAACTACGTACTGTATTAACATGTGTTTTCATTTCTGACGCTCTGGGCATTGGGTGAACTCTTACAGCTAACGACAAGGAAGGTTCGAATAGGGCCCGGGAGAGATTGCTAAATTACTGAAACATGCATGGATGACATCTAAAACCTCTTCAGGTATGTTTTTTTTTGATGAGGGAATAATGCTATAACACGGTAGAAAGCTAAACAACTGGAAAACAGTTTAGGTAAAAAAAAAAAATCATCTTTGACCCTGCACCCAAGTTACACTGCACATACACACCATTGGGAAGACATGTAGTTAATTAATCCCATGACATAACAGCTTGCACAAATGAATAACATTAATAACTCGCTAAAGTGCGTTCCACAGCAAGAATGTGCGTAAAGGGCTGTGTGATTTATGACTTTAATAACTCCCCGCTCTCTCTATGTAAGCAGAAATCTAGACTATATGCACAGCTGCTAATGACTTCACCCTTAGTGGCGTTACCAGTTTTGATTATTGCTTTGGTCATGAGGAGTATTTAGTGAAATGGTCTTGTACTTGGCAACGCATTGTTTAGTTTTTAAGTTGTGTTTAACCAAAGCACCCCTTTATAAATTACACTTCTATTGGGTATTCATTGCTAACACATAACATATTTAGATAGAAAACAACGTCTTAACATGTTTAATAAGTTTTTGATTTGACGTTCTGAGTCCCCCCCTCCCTTTTCTCTCCATGCTAAGTCACTCCCCCTTCAGTGCACTAATGAAACTACTGCATATCGCATCAGGTTTGTGAAGATGTAGTGTATTGTTTTGTATCCTGCTTTTGCATATTTATTTTAAAAAAATGGCTGAAGTAGGCTTGTGGGCTGAGCATTGAACAGAATCAACTTGTTAACTGTAAGGAAGGTTCGAAAAGGGCCCAGGAGAGAACGCTAGATTACTCAAACATGCATGGATGACATATATATCGCATCAGTTTGTGAAGATGTAGTGTATTGTTTTGTATCCTGCTTTTGCATATTTATTTTAAAAAAATGGCTGAAGTAGGCTTGTGGGCTGAGCATTGAACAGAATCAACTTGTTAACTGTAAGAAAGGTTCGAAAAGGGCCCAGGAGAGAACGCTAGATTACTCAAACATGCATGGATGACATATAAAACCTCTTCAGGCATGTTTTTGATGAGAGAACAACGTTATAACCAAAGCTCCAAAAAGTTGATTTTGCATAATACCCCTTCTTTAAAGGAACTGTATGTAGCCTGCGCTCTTACTGTTTTAAAAAAAGATACCACAACAGGCCACGCCTCATGTGAAAGCTCAGAACCTCCAGGATTCACTCACTACAGAGGCTGCACTAGCTCTGGTTAATGATTGGCTGCAGGTGCTGGGCTTTGGGTAGTGAGGATTCAGAAGAGTCCTTTTAGGTTTAAACCAACTTGATTCCAGCACTGAACCTGGCAACAGAAACGAGAGACTCATGTGACGCCCATTCTGCTTTCTGATTGGATAATCGTCTTGAAAAGCAAAACACCAAATTATAATATCAACAGCCATTGGTGATCATGTCCAATGTTTTTGTAATTAAGACTAAATCAGCAGTACAATTGCTATCAGTAAAAGCTATATTTTATTTGAACATGTTTACCTTGTATCTTGGGACACAGATAAGTCATGTTTTTGAAATTTACAATCAGAATCTCACATATAGTTCCTTTAAAGCTGTGTTTACCCAAAGTGCCCTAGTCTTTATAACTTGTGCGATGACATAAAACCATTTTGTAATTAGAGCAGTGGAGTGGCTCGTCTAAATGTACTTAAGATTTCTTTCTATAGTTCGTTATAGTTAATTCCATTCCATTTCCACAAATTGCATTTCATTTTATATTTTCTGTACTGACTAAACAGATCCATTATGCGCTGACGGTCACGTTGACAACAGTAGACCGTATTGGCTCTATATAATAATTACTCTTACTCAAACCTTTGAGAAGGAAGCAAAACGCAACTTCAGTTATGTTTCAGATGGAGGAACATAGTTAAAAGTTCAAAAAGTCAATTTACTTTATAGGATTAATCTAAGGACACGCCTTTACACACAAACTTGGACTAGACCAGATTTAAACCAGGACTAAAACAGGATGGACCAAACCTAGTCTACGTTAAGACTAAACCAGGCCCAAAACAGGGGTTGTAGATGTATATTGTACAAGGGTCAAAATGAGCAACTGAGTAGAAAAATGTTGTATTATCCGCGAATTAGAGAGTAAGGCTGGTGCGCTGTTAGCATGCTAGCTTTATCGTGACAGTAAAACTCTGGGAAAGTTGTGTGGTGAATAATTACTTCAGTCACAAGAGCTACCCTAGAGCTCACACCTAGGTTAGAATTCAATTTTCTTTTGCGATAAATGGAAAAAAGTTATAAAATACATTTCAATCGAGTCAATATTTCATTTTTTTTTATCTCCCAAAACTCAAATAAGACTACTGTCGCATATTACTCAAATAGGGTTAGGGTTAGTAAAAGTATGCTGTCTGAAAACTACGCAGAGAACTAGAATTTAATTAAGTAAAAAGTTACTTAAGTAAATGAACCCGAGTACTACCCCCCTCTGCGTTTTTGATGATGATACAACAATATGGCATGGTTAAAAGCCAAAGTCAATATATCCACGCCCTTTAAGTCTTTTCTTGGATCTTGCTTCTAAACCCACACACAATGGCTCGTTTCTGCTCTAATAGCCGCTCCGCAGAGAGGTACCGTCAGGTTGTGGACTATTTGCACAGCCTTTTCTGTTTTTCTCCTTTTTAAACTGAGAAAATTGTGGCGCGGCTTTGCTTTTGATCTGGCACCACACAGCGACCGCGTTTACCCTTTTTTATTCTGTGTCAATGTGTATACACAGTGATGGGAGGAATACTCTGAAAATGTATTCACTTGTATTCAGTGTATTCAGTGTATTTTGTAACATATTTTGTAAAATGAACCAGAGCACTGCATTTTGAATACAATATTTTCACATTAAAAGGACACATATCACGCACTGTTTGTATTGTTATTGGCCTTTAAAGTGGGATTAAACACCAACCCTCCACCCACAACCCTTTTCTTTGGATAAAAATGTGTGTGTCCTGACTCCAGTGGCCACTGTAATTATAAGAGCTTGGTGACATCACACAGGACTGCCCTGATCACAGCCAGGTGTTTTTGATTACAAACACCTGGCTGCAGGGGCGGAGTTTGAAGTGTGGATAACTGTTAGACCAATCACACTGTTCCTTATACATCTAGACCCCGCCCCTGCTCCTACCTCACCCAGCCCAGTTTAGCAGCTCTATTTAAAACGTTGTTTTCGGCGGTGTTTGTTTTGCTCTTAAATACCTTTGCTTTGGCATCTTATGTTTTAGACCTAGAAAGTAAAAATAAAAATGTATTAATATACTGGGAACTAGGGTTACGCCATCTACTGGCAACTAGGTTATCAGCTTTTTCCAACATGCTAACGGAAACCTGCAACCGTAGGGACTTATGGACTTAAAAAAACCTCTGTACTTTTACCTTTGACGTAACAATCCTGGGAAATTCGAAATTGCGTAGTGGACTTATTAAACAAGACTATACATGTCTGCAATTGGTTAATCCACTTGTCAATCAAGCTCATTTGAAAATGGGGAGATTCATCGGTGACCAGACATCTTCATTTTGAAAAAGTGTGTGTTTTGGATCCCAGGCAAATAAAAGGTAGCTGTTAACTTGAAAATTACCATTTCATGACATCACAAGGTGGAATAGACCATTTTGAGCTTTGGAGATGTAGACAGCCTAATAATGCAGAATTACTCACACATGTGCACGTACATTATAGCATGATATTGTGCATAATCGTTCAGGCCCCTAATGGGTGAGCTCCCCTATTAGCGTACTGGATATTCCTATTGTTTTCCCTGTTTTGATTTAGGTTGGAGTTGTAAATGGGTCTTAAATTATGTCTAAGCCCCTCATTTCTGATTAAACATAGATTGTCTTTCCTAACAAAAATAGCCTCTTTGACTCCTCTCTCATATATAGACCAGATCCAGTCTAGAGTTGAATTTCTTATGCTAAGTATTATACTTACTTATATATATATACAGCTCAAGATCATTCTAAAGATATTCAGGATATTCAAGGTTCATTTCTGTCCTGTGAATGTAACTTTTTACTATCGACACCTGCTCAAATGAGTATCTAGTTCCCAACACAGCCTGTATGTGAGGATACCAATGCTAATCTAGTTATTTAGTGAGTCAGGCAGTTAATATTAGCGCTATCCCTTTAACTTAACAGGATTGTGTTGTTTACTCAGAACTGCAGGGAGGCGTGAGGGCTTAATGTCACTTATATAACACATTACACAAGATTAAAGGTCCTCTTATTGAGCTCAATTGACTTTCTTGGGATTTTATGTATTTATTTATTTATATTTAGGGCTGAACAATATTGGCCATAGCAAATGTCTCGATATTTTCTCGATCTCGAGTATCTAGATTACCATAATAGTTTTTGTAGAATTCGATGATGTCATAATTTCAGATGGAGTGCATGTAACTCTGTGGGTGATAGAAAAATAGAATAATCTATTTCTGAGGCCTGGATGTTCCACAGTATGGCATTAAACGCACTGTACCTATGTGTCGTAAAATGAAAAAGAGTTTGCAGTGGTCCAAAGTTATTCTTCACTTATGTTATGTATTCAGAGCATCCTAATTATTCACCACAATGAGTTTATAAGCACTTTTCACAACTTTCAGAGACCAGAGCGGAGTTTTGCAGTGACGGTAAAGCTAACAACAACTAGCATGGTAACTAATTATTAATTATTTTGACCTCAAGAGCTGCTTATACAATTTATCTGTGCAAGAAAACAAGTTAAATGCATTTAAATATATCTATCTTTCATTTAAAAAAGAACAAAACACAAAACAAAACTTAAAGAGAACTATGAGTTGAGTTCTCTCTCCACAGATCTGACTTGTAAATTAGCATCACCCGCTTGTCTTCATGGACGTGGTAGAAGGGCCCATATTCTGCTCTTTTCTCATCTTTGTTATAATGTTGATTCCTCATCTAAAACACACTTGGAGTTGTGTTTTGTTTCATTCACACATGTTTAACACGTAAACCCTGCAAATTCTTCTCTCAAACAGAGAACACTCTGTTCCACCTTGTGACTCCATACACCTTCACTAGAATCATTTGGATCATTTCAGACCTGGAATTTCCTATTTCTACTAAACAAAAGGAACCTGTTAATTTGAAAACTACTGCTTCATGACATCACAAGGTGAAACAGAGCTATTTGAGTTTTGGAGATGTGGACAGACTAATAAAGGATTACGCAAACATGTGAGTGAAACAAAACACAACTCCAGGTATGTTTTTGATGACGTAATAACATTCTAAAATAGCTTAAAGTTCACAATAGTCAATTTTGCATAATAGGACCTTTACGTTTAATGCCGTACTGTGAAACATTCTAGGCGCAGTAATGTAATCTCCATGTCAGCAGCTGCCATACCTTTCACCAGAAAAATGACATATCTTGCACCTTTATCCCGTTTACATTTTGCTTTTATGTTTCCGCTCTGCACTCTCTTACTACTGGCCGTGTCTGGTTCTGTCCTTTGGGGGACACTGTGTGAATCGTAATGTCCACTTCACAGTCAAAGCATGTCCCCCCCGCCTCTGCAGACACTACTGTCCCTGTACGGCCTGCTCCGGTTACACGGGGGAGCGGACACATCCGAATACAGCTGAGAGTGTGTGTGCGTGTGTGTGTGTGCGAGAGGTTAACGGCGCACTGTGGAACTTTTTACGGTCGAGGGTCTGCTACCGTGTTGTCTCCATGGACATGCCATTATGTTACCATGGAATGCACGCTTTTCAAGTTAATAAATCGCCAAAATACAAATGCAATGTCCAAAAGTATTCCAAAAATCAGTGTGTCCCCAGTGTCTATACAGCTCACAGCTCAGACAAGGAACTACCAGAGGAAATAAGACAGAGGGGGAACGAGGGAGAGAGGAGAGCGTGAAAGAGTGAGTGGAGAAGAGAGGGAGGGGGGAGGAGAGGAGGAGCATGAGGGAGAGGGTTCATAAAGAGGGGGAGATAGAAACAGTAAGGTAAGCAGATGAAGAAAAGTAGGGGAGAGAGAAGCGGGTGAGGCACGGAGGGAGAGGGAGCAGAAGAGAGCGGGAAAGGGAAGTAGAGACAGGGAGACAAGGGGGGGTAGAGAGGGAGGGAGCGGGAAGGAAAGAGGAGGGGGAGAAAGGATGAGGGAGAGAAGAAGATAGAGGGGAGGCGGAGAGCGGTTGGCGAGAATGAGGGAGGGAATGAAAGAGGAGGGGGGGAAGAGAGAGAGAGTGGGAAAAAGGGAAGAGGGGGAAGGATTTAGAGTGGAAATAGGGGAAGTGGAGTTTGAGAAGAATAGACAGTAGAAGAAATAAGACAGAAGCGTTTGGTCAGAGGTGCAGAGGAGGCGAGCGTGTATGTGTCATGTACCACGCACTGTGGACTTGACAGGAACGTAACATTGACTCGAGGCAGTGGCAGAGTGGTTAACATTCTCTCCTTGTTACCGCAGTGCACTAGCCTGACCAGCTAATACCACACGTTTTACATTCTATACAACGATGTGTAGTATGGGCTCCCAGAGTTCAGATGATTGACAGACGGATTAGCCAATCAGAGAAATGCAGGGTCTGTCGGTCAATGAAATAAAAAAAAAACAAACTGATTACACAGAGAAGCAAAGGAGATAACAGGTTTTTGTTGTGCCTAGTTGCGCTTTATCTGATTTTTGCCGTCTTAAAAACATGAAAAACAGAGCAAGTTCATTTTACGAGGTTTGCGGCAATCCAAAGTCATTCCTCACTCACCTTATGCATTCCGAGTATCCTAATTATTCACCGCGATGACGTAATATGCGCTTTTCACAACTTTGAACAGTGAGGCTAACAGCAACAACAACAACAACAACAACAACAACAGAGCGCTTCCTGGTTTGCACTCCTCTTATTTCAGTG
>KN470175.1:25088-68593 GCA_000787095.1 Periophthalmodon schlosseri
TTGTATCTCGCTCTCTCCTCCCACTTTGTCTTATCCTTGTTTCTCCCTCCCCTTTTCCCTCCTTACCTCTCTGTCTCCCTTTCTTGCCCTCCTTCCATCTCTCTCTCTTCCCCTCTTTCTCTCTGCCTCTGATTGCAACAGTAATGGCTGCCTTCAGGACGTCTGACCACGCACGGCCACTCTCCGAGCACAAACACCATCATCCCGCGTCCTATCAGCTCGCTCATTATGACACACAATAATCGCCTGCATTTCTTTATTTTCTGCACCTGTTTGTCTGGGAGCTCTAATTTTAGCGTCTCGTTATCTCCCGAGACCGTCAACGGCACTGCAGGAGCTCAGTTATGAAGATTTGTTTACGTATTCCATAACAAATTTCAGACAATTTTGATTTAAACCAAGAGATATGTAAACAAGAAAATGACTGAGGAGTGATTTTCTCATTGAATGGATAATAGCGTTGGAAGAGCTGTCGCAATCAAGTTGAATTTGAAGTTTCGCAATTAGCAAATCACAAAGACATAGACTAGAAAATACCATGGTTTTTTTTTGGTTTTTTTTTCATTTGGTTGCGTTTATTGCACTGAAAAGCATGCGTCCTTACCATAGACCGTACATATAAATGGATATAGTTAATGCGCTAGTCACCGAATTCCAAACAGGAAGTGATCATGGACGTGCTTCTGGCTCCATCAACTCTGGCTCCAATTCACTTTACATTGAAAAACTGTCCTGCCTCTCTCTGTAACTGCTGCAGGGAGCCTCATCATTTTGGTCTTAAAATGTTCATATTTTTATTTCGCTATTGTGTCCATAAACCAAGATCTGAACATTAATAACAGACAAGTCACGCACCTTCTTTCCCCGCGCTGGTTAGCATTAGCAACAGGTTTGATTTACAGCGTTGCTAAGCGCCCGCTCCCTGCTAGACCAGCGGTGGGAGCGGGAAGGGCCGTCACCTTCAACAGCCTTGCGCCGGATTGGCTCTTTGGTTGCTATGAATCCCAAATATGGAACTTGGCTCCAAATTCGCCCCTATACCTGCTGTCTCGATGAGTTTAATTTGACTGGAGCCGAACGCTGTGGGTGACGTCACACTCACTTAGTCTACTTCTTTATATAGTCTACGGTCCTTACTCTGAGTGGGCTTGCAACTCCGCAAACCTGACTCTTATTTGGCCTGCTTGTTTCCATGTTGTTCCTTTGACTACAGTCTTCCACAGTTAAGGCATAAAATGTATCTATCTCCATGGAGAATGTTCTGAAGTATGTTTTAAACTTTTTATTTCCATGGAATCATCAAGGTGACGTGCTGGCTCCAGAAAGTTGCATACTGTACCTTTAAGTTACAAAATTTCATCTACATAATGCTGTGTTATTATGTATAAAATCTGCTGACCCTGTACTTAGACCTCACACATATTTTGAAATGCATTGATTTCTTGTATAGCTTTATTTCATATTTTAGCCTCCTCTCAGCATCTACGCTTGTTTCCGAATGACATATTTTTGCATAATAAGCCTCCATCTGAAACCACCTCCTGACATTGACAGTGTATGCAAATGTACAGGGCCACACCACCCACTAGGGGCTTCCAAAAGTTGAATTTCCCCAGAGTAAACTTACTTCAGTTGCCTCGTATGCCTGTATTTCTTGATCCAGAAACAAACATGATCGTCCAGTCAGATTTGCTTATTCCATTGACGCATGTGAAACGAAGGAGCTCATCGGTCTCGTTGGTGTTTCGCTCAATGATTCTGCCGAAATCCGCCGTGTTTTTTTAGTCTCCTGGGATTTTTTCCCTTGTATTTTTCTCGTACGTTTTTCTCGGGCGACAGTGGCTCAGTTGGTGGAGCGTTTGTCCACTGATCTGAAGGTTGGTGGTTTGAATCCCGCTCTCAGCATGAACATCATTGGTTGAGCTGTCAGATCCACTGATCTGTTGTGTTCTTGAAGGTGGAAAAGCGCTATATAAAAATTACTATTACCATATACGGACGGATGGGTGCATCTGATTGGCTAATCCACCTGTCAGTCACGCCCATCTGAAGTCGAAATAAATGTTTTTTTTTTGTTTCGATAACATATGAATAATAGATTTGTAGTTTCTCAAACAATAAATAAGATGAGACGATGTGAATGTGTAGTCACCTGAAGAAAATTATGACCATGTTACAAATTTATATGTACTTTTGTTAAACAGTATTGTGTGGTTTTGTAGTTGCTTGTGAAACAAATAGTGACATGTGCATCGCTAATCTAAGGGATAAGTTTTCTAAATGTAAGCCTCCCAGAAAAAGCTAGAATCCCGTAAAGTCTACGCAGATTTATTTGAACCAAAAATAAAACATAGCAAATGGTATGACCCAAACCACGCAGCACTTTTTGTCCCTGTCCATTGTGTCAGTGTTATTCTGTCCCATCATTGCTCTGTCCCCTGTGTCTCTCTTTAAAGACAACAGAAAGTCACCCTGGTTTTCAAAGTGATTCAAAGTGTCCTTAACTTTATGTTTACGGCCTTTCATTATGCAAAATTGACTTTCAGCTAAGATAAGATAAGATAAGAGCTTTATTCATCTCATAGTGGAGAGATTGCCATATTTTGCCAGCGCTTATTACACAACTAAGAGCAGATAGTGAAAAATGATGTGCAGGCAATAAAATGGTTGAAAGAGATAAGAAAAAAAATGAATACTTACGCTAACAACAGGGTAGAAGCACAAAGAAATTTTGAGTAAAAACAATAAAAATATTTTGACAGTTTTGGTGCACAGCATGAAAGATCAAAATCTGGTGTAACTAAGAACAAAATCCACTTTTGCTTGAAAGACGTTCATTTTGGTCCAATATTATTTCCAAATAAATGTTTTTTGTTTTTTTTTTTTAACAGAATGTAAACAACACACTGGTCTCTTAAGATAAATGGTCACATTTTTATATAGCGCTTTTCCTCCTCAAAGGCACTCAAAGCGCTTTACATCCAGGAACCACTCACCCAATCACTCACACATTCATACTCTGATGTACGCATGCACTGGGGGCAAGGTGGGTTAAGTGTCTTGCCCAAGGACACAACAATAGCATTCATGTGGGAGCTAGATCACCCCGCTAACCTGTGGGTTACTGGACCTGACCGCTCAACCAGTGATGTTTATGTCAAGAGTGGGATTTGAACCAAGAACTTTCAGTGGACAAACGCTCTACCAGCTGAGCCACTGTCGCCTGTTAAATCCACTTTTTTCGCTTATGTATATATGGTATTTTAATAGCATTGTCTACGGTTCCTTTATGCAATCTTACAGCAAACTAGGTAAATTTGCCGCTTTCTGGTCAAAAACGCCTAAATTTAACTGTGTGTTGCCTTCAGTGACTTTTGCAATTTCCAGTAGTTGGTGACATCACAAAAGACTGCCCTGATTACAGCCAGGTGTTTCTGATTACAAACACCTGGCTGCAGGGACGGAGTTTAAAGTGTGGATACCAGTTAGACCAATCACGCTGTTCCTTGTATGCCCAGATCCCGCTTCTCCTCCCCTATCACTCTTTTCTTTAGTCCACAGGCACTGCCCAGTTGATTTGTGTGGTTGTGGGCAGAGTTTAGGTGTTTTTAGGTGTTTAGCCCCACTTTAATTGGTATCCATTCTAAACAACAGTGGCCCTAAAACTAACCCTTGCGGTGCTCCAACGTAATCCAAATGCGTTTTGCAGTTCTCATCCAACATCTCAAACTGAATAAAACTGTCTATTCCTTCTACTTGAGTAATATTATTTAAAGTATCGTTACTCTTTTCTGAGTACAATTTTGGGCTACTCTACCCACTTCTGCCCTTTAACTGTCAGAATTAGATTTCAGACAGATTGGCTTACAAAGACAAAGCATGTACCCCATATATTCTAATTTCTGATAATTAGATAGCCAGTCGAAAATCAATAATGACTTTTTTTCTGAAGACACAGATGAGGTGGTTGTTATCAGCTGCAGACCAGGCCCTCCATTAACCCTGGTTCATTCTGTCTCCTTCTCTCTGTGTTCTGAAGCGGATTGAAATTTCTCATACTCTGTAAAGTGCCATAGTTCAAGTAGAGAATCAGATTAGACATGGATTACACTCTTAATATGCTAATAAGCGTAATTATGAATGTGAAATGGATTAAATGAGATGCTGATGAAGAATATACAGAGATAAGTCTTATTGTGGGTTGAATCTGGAGTGAAATCGTCTGTTAAAGAAGACATTGTGCTTACGATGTATGACACCCGTGGATCATCATCGTTATAATTTGGTCTTTTAGAATCTCATTATTGATCTAAGGGATGCACTGATCTGGTCCCAATATTGGATATCGGCAGCGATACTGAAAAAAATAGCTGGATCGAATATCAGCTTCCAAATATTGGTTCAGCTGATGATGTACTAAGACTTTTTACTGATCGTAGTTGGCCCAGAAAGTCTCATAACGTTTGAAAATAATTTAGGTAAAGTTGTTCGTAGTTACTTATGAGATAAATAGCACAGTTTTGTCTTACATGAATCTTATTTTAAGGAAGTAAATGCTGTTTTCAGTCTTTTCACTGAATACTTAAAGCCATAGTATCGAAATCGATATTGGAACTGAAAAAGCTGGATCGGCGCATCCTTATCTAAAACGACTTAATAAAAAAAATCAAGTGACTCCCACCTCCTGTAAATAGCTGCGCATCATGTTAGTGAGCAGATTTTTTTTTTTTTTTTTTTTTTTTTTGTATCAAAATGGCCATGTGACACTGCCATATGACCAATTAAGAAAATAAAATTGGAGAAAGGGGTAGAAAGCAGTGAAATGGGGGTTTGATCGGAGCAATGACGTCTTGAATACAGAAATATAAAGATTACTCAAACATGCATTAATCACACTAAATACAACTTCGACCACATGGTAATATAAAAGACGCTATTTAATGTTTTAATGTTGAAAATCACATTCTATTGCCTCATTGCGGTATCGGAATCGGTACTGAGTCCTTTCTTGAGTATCGAAATCGAGTTTGAACTTACTGTTTCGTGACAACACAACACAGCGCTCTCAGTGTTACCCCACGAGCTGCTTTTACAATATATCCGTACCGGGGCAAAACAAATTTCACTTTATTACATGAAAAAACTTAAATTATGCGCAGCCCCTTAAACCTACTGTATCTGAGCGGTAAATTTGAGTGATGCATTGTGAGCCTGTTTTCTTCTGTGGACTCTATCCAGTAAGACGAACCACAGAGAGGACTGTGAGGGGCTTAACTCCAGCAGAAAATCACAAATCCTCTCTGGATCCACTCAGTCTGTACAAATAAAAACCCTGTCCAGAGAAATGACATGCTTTTCAGTCAGAGCAGGCTGCTGTATACGCCGCTATACTGGTTGTAAAGCTCTATATTATGCTAAAGGGAATTTGCGCTCCCAACCTAGTCTAATTTTGACTCCCCATCAAAAACGTGCTGTTGTGTTTTGTTTCATATCTGCTTGTTAAAGGCCCTGTACCTGATTTCCATGCGTTTCAGCAAAATTTGTCTTGCCCCAGTAAATACATTGTATAAGCAGCTCTTGAGATCAAAATACTACCGCGTTCCGTCTGTTACTTACTTACTCAGCATGCTAGTTGTTGTTAGCATTACCGTGACGGCAAACTTATACAAACTTTAACATCATTATTTAAAGGGGCGGTATTATGCAAAATTCATCAAAAGCGTGCCTGGAGAGGTTTTACATGTCGTCCACGCACGTTTGAGTAATCTAGCGATCTTTCCTGGGCGCTATTCAAACCCTCCTTACAGTTAGAAGTATGAGCCCGCACAATGCTCAGCCCGCAAGCCCCCAAACTCCGCTCTGGCCTGGGAAAGTGGTTTAAAATGAACCCATTTTGTTATACACCTTTTAAAACGATAAAAAATCAGGCGCAGTGGCTTCAGTATTGATACATGCTAAATGGCTATATATCTGTTTCAACCACTTTCATAGGACGCAATTACGCTGTGAAATGTTGAAGAAAATGAATTTATATATAAGAGCTGAGGGAGAATGCACAACTTCTAGGTGGGCATAGTAATAGCGTGTCATCTATCACGTTTTATAATGAATGCAGGGTGAAATATGGACCAGTGTAATCGGCGTGATGACAAATATGCGTGTGTACTGCAGAGCTCCCCATCGCAGGCGTCCCCTTCATCCCGCCGACGTACTGGAGATGCTAATATGGCAGTGCGTTAGCAGAACTAGGTTGTTATGAAGAACGGAAAGCCGTGCGCTGACTCATTCAAATCAACTCGTGACGCCGTAATTATGATCAGAGGCAGCGGTTTGTTGATATTTTTACCAGTGGTACCCAAAGCGGGGCCCTGTGGTCGTCAGAGGCCGTGGTCAGGGGGTCCTCCCTCTGGAAACTTAAAAGAAATCATAAGTTATTTCCTGTTTTCGAGTGATTTTTAGATGTACTGTTTTAGCAGGTCTTGCCGGTTCACTTGGCTGCATGCTATGGTTTTCATGAGAAACGTATATGAACTTTAACATCATTACTTAAAGAGGAGGATTATGCAAAATTCATCAAAACATACCTGCCTTACAGTTAGCAGTATAAGCTTGTAAAAGGCTCAGCCCACAAGCCCACGTCACCCGATCTCCAGCGCAACAATTTTTCGAAAAGCGTGATACGAAACAATACACTACAACATCACAAACTTGATGCAATGCGCAGGAGTTTAGTTTAGTTAGCGGAGCGCAAACTGATGTTGTTGTGATAGAACTCTGAAGGGGGAGTGATTTAGCACGGGGAGCAAAGGTAGGGGAACCTCAAAGCATTTAATACGTTGTTTTGGCAAGTATATCATTATGAAAACGATAAAAGGCAATGTGGTGATCTAAATATGTGTTAGCAATTATTACCCCATAGAAGTTTAATGCCCCCTCTTTAAAAGAAGTGAGTGTAATAGAATTGATAGACAATACTTTTGTTTTTCTCAAATGTGACTGCAGTCTAGAAGTTTTGACTAGCCTCAGTTTATTTCCGTAGTAGACCTTTGGACAAGTATCAAGACATTTCCATCTGGTTTTCTTTCATTACATAGTTTTGTCTCTGTTTCAAGCTAAATGTATTCGGTTTAGTACTGGTCACGAAATTTTGAATAGACTTGATACTCAATACCGATTCCGATACCACGATGATAATAAAGAAAACACTATTTAGACAACAGAATGTGATTTTAAACGTTAAACAATACTTTCTTTTATATTACCATGTGTCCTTATATCTGTGTAATCCCTATCGATACAAACGAGCGTCTACTTTCGATATCAGTTTTAGTATCGATAAGTATCTGATATCCGATACTTTTGACAACCCTAGTCCGCACCCATGTTATAAAAAATTCTTTCTTGACATTGTTATGGCCGATTTTTTTCAAGTGTTGCAAACCCCAAGATGGAAACGGGCAGACATCACTTCACCCCACTCGACCAGATGGCGATTGTTTATTTAATAATGTGATTTAAATGCTTCAGTGTGTTTATTTAATAATGTGATTTAAATGCTTCAGTGTGGGCTGTGGATGCTCTTTTGACATTCATTAAAAGTCATATTGCTGTCGCTAAATTGTGAGTTGAATATGTATGTGTTTATGGCCCTTACAGTTTATGCCTCCCACACTGAGTTGCAGCTCTGGGTCATTTTACACTGTGTTTTACTGTAGGGCAGTTCTCTTAGTGTTCATTTCTAAGTGTTTATTACCAGAGATCTCAGACCATGGCGGCAATTTATGCCACAACCTCGTACCTGCGCATAGACTTATAGATTTAATTAAGAAGTTGAATAATATGGAACAATTAAATCCTTACATATCCGCCCCAATTTAAGCTGAATTTGTGTCTGAGCTCTTTGGAGGACAGATATATGGTTGGGCTCTTGTACTTTTAAGAGCATAGTTGTTTTTGTATAGTATAGTAAGTATAGGCTGAATTATGAGCCAAAACCACATGTATTATCGCCATTCATCTTCACCACAGGAATCAATAATGTATCTATCTATTTGTCTGTATGTACTGGCCAACCATTACATCCAGTCCCGTCTAATTACGACACTAAGAAAAATTCTCAATATCCGACTCCAGATTCAATACCATCCCATCTATCTTCTTCCGCTTGTCCGGGGCCGGGTCTCGGAGGCAGCAGCCTAAGCAGGGACTCCCAGATTTCCCTCACCCCGGACAGTTCCTCCAGCTCCTCCAAGGTCGAGCGTGAAGCGGCTGGGATGAGAATCAGCTCCTCTAAATCCGAGGCCATGGTTCTCGACCGGAAAAAAGTGGCTTGCCCTCTCCAGGTGGGTGGAGAGTCCCTGCATCAAGTGGAGGAGTTCAAGTATCTCGGGGTCTTGATTCAGTACCACATAATTAAAAAAAAAACACACACATTTTTAGATCAAGACTGGTAATATTATGTAACGAGTTAATGAAATGTCCATTTGTTGAAACGTGGGGACACATCTTAAATTATGAGTTTAATTTCCAACTAAAGGAAGTCATAAAATGCTTATCACACCATTACCTTAGGGGTGGACGATATGCCAAAAAATGAATATCACAATTTCGATTTTCATATGATTCATGTAAACTTAGTATTTTCATATTGCCTCCTACTATATCGGGGGTACTCAGAGTAACACTTAAGGAGCACTCGAGGCAAAGACGGTAAGGAACCACTGAGCAGCCATATTGGTACTGGCAGTAAATCCTGGGTGGGTGATATGACAGGAGGCCAGAGTTGATTTTTGTCACTGCTGGAGTTTTTCTGTTCAAGATTTATGAATTAGAGTGTGTGATCAGGGGCTGGGCCTGTGACATTTTTGGAGCATGGCCCAGACTGAAAGTGAGCCATAGATTCTGTTTATTGCAGAGCTGCACCTGGGAAAGCATTAACATTTAAAGGGACGGACGCAATATAGACTGTTCGGCTATGTAGTCTATGGACGCATAAACACATGTCCTGGTTTGAGCCCTGTTTAGTTCTGGTCTAGTTCAGGTTTAGTCCCAGTTTTGATGTGGTGTATGAACGGACCATATAATAACCTATATATTGCATGGTGAGATATAGATATGATAACCAAATATTAAGGTAGGCTATAGGAGACTTTTATTTATTTATTTTTTTTATTTTCACGTTCTCACCACTTTGAACTATAGTTTTGTAGGCTACTTCATTTTGATTTGCTGCCATGTCCTTCTTACGTTCTGATTGCACCTACATAAGAAAGGGATCCATAATGTGATTTTCTACATAATGCGACAAGAGTAGGCTTCTTATTTATTTTCTGACAACATTCTTCACGCGCTTTGGCTGTCGTAACTGTATTTCCTCTTGCTTTATGGATAACTTTGCAGTCACTGTATTCTTACATTTTTATATTTTTCTTGCTCTTTGGCTGAAAAATAAGGGCAACATCCACTTCCATGTGTGCACCCAACACGATTAGTGGACCATGGTTTGAACCTTGTTTAAAAGTCTACTGATATTTTGCCGTGACATCACACTGTGGGTGTTCTACATGTATCTCTATCGTGGAATTTTCAACAGTTACCATGGAGAGACAATGCACATTAGCAAACATTGCCAAAAAAGTTTAAAGATTCATTACTAATTTTATGTGTGAAAGACTTGTTTAACAGCGCAAACCATCTCACCTGTTGTAGTTCCAGCTAAGTCAGGTCTTTCTGGTCAGATTGTGTTAAAATAAAGCTCCAATTAAAGTCTAGGTCTTTCTGTCAGATTGTGTTAAAATAAAGCTCAGATTAAAGTCTAACAGAGCTTCTGACAAAGTAGTGCCTTCAGTTAGCTTTAGCTTCAGTTAAGCAACATCGCTTACAGTAACAGGACTCAGTTCTTGCGCCTAAAATGGGAGGGAGATCGCTGAGAATACCAGGTGTCACAGTGGGGCACCAGTGTCCTTAGACAAGGCACTTCACCCACATTGCCTAGTATGAATTGTGGTTGCAATTGTACCTTACCCCCATCAAGTATGGAGTGAATTAATAATGCACTGCAAAGCGCTTTGAGTATTTTGAAAGCCGCTATATAAATCCAATGGTTAATTAATGAAAAAACAGTACAAAATAAACTTATTAAGATCTGATCTAAATTGTCACTACCTAAACCCCGGCACCTCAAGCAGCTGAGTGAATTCTGGAGGTTCTGAGCTTTCACATGAGGCATGGCCTGTCCATATACTGAGAATGAGAAAAACGTGGTTTTGGTAGACATTTTGTGTTTGTATCATATCATTTTAGTGTTGGAACTGGCTAGTTGTGATAGTACAAATGGCTTTTTTAAAATTTGATTGTGATTAATCGTGTGTCTAGCGACCTCTTGACCCTCTTGTGTACATATTGTACTGGGTGCTTTTGCTGGGCTTGTGTAATATTACCTGTTCCCTGGTTGACTGTCCACTTGCCCTCTGTCCTTTCTGTAGACAGTGATGATTCACCTCCACACGCACACACACACACACACACACACACAGTGGACCTGGCCAGTGCATAACAGCTCTGTGTACTCACTTTCTTTAACATATATAACTAAATATGTATCCAGTGATGGGAAGAATAATGTATTTAGTCACAGAATACTGCATTAAATATTAATAACTTAAACTTTATTGTCCACCATAATAGAAATGTGTCTTTGGTTCATCATCACATGAACACATCAATGTATCAAAGCTTAAGAGTCAATAAATATGTTAAAATGTCCACTACATTCAAAAGAAGTCAGTGTGCTGCACATACACATACACATACATTTCATGAGTGCTAATTTAGTTGGCGGTATTTTGCACAAATTAATCTTCGTACACCTTTGTTGCTAAAAACATTCTGTACCGACATCAACTTAAACTCTGCTGTTTCTGCTCTTTGCCATTGATCTTCCCTGGATTCTTTACTATTCTGTTCAGCTTGTTCTTGTTAGCTACTGTCAAATATTCAAAGCAAACAGAGATGTTAAAAACAAGAACATTTTCAATCAGGCTCACGTAGACCCTCTCCGGAATCTGAGCTCACGCCAAAGCCCCTGAGCTTTCTGATCATATCAAGATTGGCTGCATTTCTTACAGATCCCATCCACATTTTGTGTAAAGTTATGCTTGTCATCAATGTGCGTTCCCAAATTTTTGAAGCTACTCACAACCTCAATGACCTGATCAGATACACAGTCCAACCCGATACACAGTCCAATCAGATTACGTTGAGTTGCATTATATAGTTTAAAGACGCGACCTAGGATTAAATAGATGTATGTGTATTGAAAAGTTTGTTATGCATTTATTTATCACTGATTAGAGAAGGACAAATTGCACACACTCTCACCACAAGTACAGCGTTGTCTATATTTCTCACTAATACTCTGCAGTTTTGAAGCTTAAACTAGGAAAGTATTTTGAATACAGCCAAATGAAAGACTAACTGCTACTCAAAATTTGTATTCTAAATAGATATTTTTGGTAATGCTCCCAATACTTTTCATTTCCACACATGCTTACTGTAGCTTTACAGTGTTGCTTGTTTGCAAAGGCAATGGTGCTGAATTAAACATATTCACTTGATTTATCTACAGTGTTTATGACATTCTTTAGCACTGTGTTGGCCTGTCACAATATTTACTATATTGACTTTGTTCAATATATTTTAGATGGAACAATAATGTTTGGGGGGGTCAATATTTATCATGTGTACTTTTAGTTAGCATTAGTGGGGAATGTTTTTGTTATTTTTCTGTTATACGATTAGATTTGAGTTGTAGACAGTTCAATAAATAACTTCTATGACTCATTATAGATACTTTAGGGTTATTGTGTCAGTGGCATAAATGAGTTTCTATATTTTATTGTGTATTCCTTCAACAATATATCGTACTTCAAAAATTGTTATCGTGACAGGCTGAGCATTGTGTCTGATGGACTTTGGGGCTCTCCATAAATCAACGTGACCTTGGCCTATTGTGAGAAAAGTAAAATGCTAGGGGCATAATAAAGATCATTTGAACATGTTTTGTGACCATAATGTCCATATATATCTGAACTGTAAAAGTGATGGCTCTCCTGCTGTGTGTTTGTTCCACAGACAGAGCTCTGAAGACCTGGAGAAGAAGCTGAAGGAGGTGTTCAGTGAGAGGACCAGCCTCCTGCACCAGCTCTCCAAGACCTCCAAAGAACTAGACAGTCTCAAGGGCAATCTACAGGTCTGTGTCCACCGCCCATTACACAGTCAGTGTTAATTGAAAGAGACATACAGATATCAAATGTGATCAATAGTTGCAATGGTCTTTTTTATTTTTTAAGCTTTTGTTCATGTTATAATGTTCCCTCATCAAAAACATGCCTGAATAGGTTTTAGATATCATCCGTGCATGTTTGAGTATTTTAGCAATCCCTATTTGAACCCTCTCTGTCCAGCGCTCAGCTCACAAGCCTACGACAATTCTCCATAAATATACAAAAACATGATACAAAACTGTACACAGGAACTTGACAAACCTGATGGGCAATAGTTTCATTAGCGGGAAGCACACTGATTGTGTTGTGATAGCGCTGTGAAGGGGGAGTCTCTTAACATGGGGAGGAAAGGGAGCGCGTCAAAAACATTAATATGTTAATATGTTTTCGCCAACTATAGCCTTTTCAAAACAATAAAAGGTAACATGGTGGTCTAAATATGTTATATGTTAGCTCTTAATACCCCCCAGAAGTAAAATACCCCCTCTTAAAGTTAAAATTGAGCTGAAGGATAGGTCAGAATTCTAGGGTGGTATTTGCTATTTAGCTGTCAGATTTGTTGAGAGGATTTATGTAACCTTGTGCTGCAAGCTGGATTGTCGCGCGTTTTGAGTTTTCATTTTGTTTGGCTTCCGGCTGATCCGTTTGAGTCCACACACCTTTTGATGTAGAGCAGAAAGTGTATGTTTTCCGACCAAAGTCCTTTTATTAAGAATTACAAGCAAGGTACCAAGCAGAAAAAATGGTGAGTATAATAATGCTAACCATGAATTTGGCCAGAAACTATATTGTTTTATTATCAAACCATGCCAGTTGGCTGCTAAAATTCTATCAAGAGTCCCTCATCTTCCCAAAGGGATATCAACGGGAGCCATTCCAGATTGATAATGTGTAGAACTTAAAATAGAATTCGGAATGCAACACATATCAATCTGCCATTAGCCAGGTGGATATGGTTAATATCTCTATAATAGCTGGAAGTTATGTGTCTTTTCTGTCAGTATCAATTATTTACCATAGCCTCAGAAAGTGAAGCCATTATCCAACCCCAAAAATGTGATTGATATCAGTTAAAATGACTTTATGCCATAAGACTTAGACTATAGCAAGTTTGTGGAACCGATCTGTAACCAACTATCTCCCACAGTATTACATAGGTTTTTGCCTTCCATCTGAAACTACAACATGAATGCTAACTATTACAGGGGTGGGTAAACTGCCAATCACAGAGCCAGGTTTCTCCAAATAGCACGGCTTGTTTAGCTTCCAGTTGGCTTTTGAAAAACATTGAAAAACAAGTTCACCGCAAGCTACACTATACACTCAGCATTTCTGTCTTAAGTGGTCACACAGCTGCACACAGGAAGGAGAGAATGGGGTCAAAACAGGAGGTGAAGACTGTGCCATAGTCGTACCCGTTTACTGCATTTGTCCTTCACAAAGTACTATGTTGTTGTAACTTTTGAGCAGAAGAAAAGCTGACTCTTGAGTTTGTCAACCCCACCTCTCCTGAGCTCCTGTCCATCGCCTGCATGACTAAAATAATAACTGCAGTGAGACGACCTTTGACAAAAATGCTGCTTAAAGGCCTACTGCAAATTTTACATATATTTCACACTTATGCATATATTTCACACTTATTTTTGTATATTTATCAAAAAAAAAACAGCCCGTTTGCCCATAATACAAACCTACTGGCATCTCCTGAGCTCCAGAGATGTTAGCAAGCTGAAAAAGGTTCAAAAACGCACACATAGCCCACTGTTGTTGTGTCCTTGGTCAAGAGTTTCAATTATTATGCATAACATGGCTATTATTAGTAAGAAAAAGTGTATGAAGCTGCTAATGTTCCATATAGATGCTGTCTTGATATATTCATTATATTTTGGTCACAAACATATTGTCTCTGTTTTTGTTATTACAGTCTCTGAAAAATGATGATTCTGTGGCCAAGAAGGATGTGCAGAGGATCCTGGAGCTGAGTCACAAGCAGAGGTAAGAGCAGAGCCATGGAGACCGCAGAGAGGCCTCCTACAATGTTCACTTCACTATCTCACAGTTATACAATTGCACATTAATATGCAAATATGTTAATGAGGGTTACTATCATAGTCTGTATAAAGTGAAGTGAGCGTGACGTCACCCATAGCGTTCGGCTCCAGTCAAATGAAGCTCATCGAGGCTAGACGTTATAGGGGCGAGTTTGGAGCCGAGTTCCACATTTGGAATTCTGACCACAAGTATCATAGCAACCAAAGAGTCAATCCGGAGCGAGGTTGTTGAACGTAAAGCCCCTTCCCGCCCGCAGCAGGGAACGGGCACTTAGCAACGCTGTCAATCAAACCTGCTGCTAACACTAGCAGGGGCGACCTCGGGGAAAGAAGGCGCCTGATTTGTCTGTTATTAATGGTCATATCTTGATTCACGGATGACAAAAATTCAAAATGACGAGGCTCACTGCAGCAATTACAGAGGGAGGGGTGACAATTTTTCAGTGTAAAGTGATTTGGACCCGATGGAGCCGGAAGCGCACCCATGGTCACTTCCTGTTTGCAGTGAGATAGCTATCTCCATTTATATATATGGTTACTATAGACCCCTCAGCGTTTGTAAACAGAATGGCTGTGTCTAAAGGCAGATATCATTCCATATGTTAGCCCCAAAGCAATTTCAATGGGAGACTTAGTGTTAGTCTCAAAACATCACAGTATGAAAAATCATGGCTATTTTAGCGACTCTCGACTACACGTGCATAACACCAGAGCCTCAATAGAAAACTTACTAGGTGTAGCACTGTTTTAGGTAGATTATTAGTGTTAGCATTTCACAACAAAACTAACATAGGCTACATGCTAAGGACCACGTAATAGACATTTCTTAAAGGGCCTGTATTACGCTATTTTCTGATCTGTTGTAATGTTTTCCTCATCAAAACATACAAGTTGTGTTTTGTTTCATTCACACGTTGAACACACAAACCCTGCATATTTAGAGTTCTTCTCTCAAATGGAAAACATTCTGTTCCACCTTGTGATATCATGTGGTAATACAGGAAGTGCTCCACTGTTTTTTAGGTCGTTTTCATACTGCCACTAGTTAGGTCAATGTGAAAAAGCATTAGCTCCAAGAGCGGAGCGCTTGGGCCAGTGTGAACCCAACAGTCGCATTCTCGATCGGAGTAAACAGCCGTTCCGAAAGCATTGAAACAGGAGGTCTCCACCCACACTCTGGAGCGGGGCGAGTGCGGTGTGAACGCGGCTGACCTAGGGCCGACCTACACAGTTTGCCGTGACAGTAAACATGCTTGGAATTGGACGAAAAAATGCTCACTGCAAAGCTGCTGTTTAACACGTTCATCTGACGAGGCAATTTGGATCAACTTAATATCAGCGACAGTCTCCTCCTGCCTCTGTCTGCGCAGGTGAGCCTCAGTCTGTCTGTGTCATTCAAAAAGCTTTTTCTCCACTGCCACCAGCAAGTACAGTCCTCACGGTGTATTTAGCCACAGCTGAAAGAAAAAAAAACACTGTGTATAGGGGAACCGAGCGTGTGCATGGGGCTCTGTCCGCTTGAAACCTGTTGTCATAGAAATAAGTTTGTTGATCAGCTGATGGATTCTCATGTGCCTCATGGTGTTGTGTTTGGGGTGAATGATGCGTGGTGACTCAAAAGTAAAGTAAACAGGACTAAAACTAGAACGCACTGGGATCACTCCACAGGTCACACTAACATGTGAAAACGACCTTAAATGCCAAACACCTTCACCAGAATCATTTGGATAATTTCAGACATGGAATTTCCAATCTCTGCTGAACAAAAGGTAAAAGGTAGTTGTTAACTTGAAAACTACCATTAAATGACATCAAAAGGTGACACGGAGTATTTTGAGTTTTGGAGATGCAGACAGACTAATAAACCAAAATTACTCAAACGTGTGAGTGAAACAAAACACAACTCTGGGCATGTTTTTGATGAAGTAACAACATTATAACCTGGCTCAAGATCACAAGAATCAATTTTGTGTAATATAGAACCTTTAAATCTAACGTTGTGCTGGACAATAATGCACAAAAAGTATAGCAGGCCACAACAGTTTCGAAAATTAAATTTAACTTTTATTTCATTAAGCACCACAAGTCCTGCATACGTTGGTGAACTTTAGAAATTGGAGCAGGAAGTTAGTTTTGACTAGTATTACTTGTTACCAAATCTAAGAAACATATAAGCAACAGTCATTTGTCTGCGCTGTCAACAAGCATGATGTTTTTTACACAACTGTAGGTCTACTTGTGTTGATTGTAGCGTGCGGTTCCCTCACAGTAGACATCCTTGTATGGACTGGTCATTCAGCATGTTTATTCACAGTCTTTGGTGAAGTTCATAATTTTACTTCCTTGTTGTACATGGGCAGCAGATGTGTAGAAGTAATTCCGTTATCCCCAATTTACACCAAAACAGTACCTGCACATGAGCATCACTTTTAATATTAACCAGTCAATCTACACCAGCAATGTCATATGCGCATGCACCTGCCGTAATTAGGCTAGATTCCGCTCAAATTAGGTTGGAGTTCTAATCTTTCAGCATTAATGGAGTGTTTTCAGGCTTTTCAGCTGGAAACAGGAAACAGGCATCAAAATAAACTTCCGATGTTCTTTTAAAATAAGTTGTCTAAAAACACGACAGTTGCAGAAACGTTGGCCATACTCAGGAGCTTGGGGAATGACTCGTGATGGGCTACAAAAAGTTTATGGCTGTGGGGTATAAATGTAATACGCTTTACAATTTCAAAGATTAACTTCACTAAGGAAAAGCCGCACAGCGTACAGAAACTGAAACGTAGACGGTTAGTAGCCTAAATAATGCAATGGCTTTTTATTGCGATGCACAGTATATGCAAGCAGTGTCTCTCTTGTCAACTTCTATATAAAATGTAAGTCTATATAAAACGTAATTCAAGACAAATACAAAACAGTTTGATGTTTAAATGTGACAATATTGATGCTTTGATGTCATCAGCGTTCCCTGGGGGTGTGAGACTTACTGAGGCATTGCTCTGTTTGAAACTCTGTTACTGAGGTTAGACTTTAATCTGAGCTTTGTTTTAACACAATTTGGTCATAAAGAACTTACTTAGTTGAGCTGATTTGTGTATTAAATAAGTCCCTCTCGCAAAACATTACAGTCACAGGCTGGCTAGCATTAGCCAAGAGTTTTTTTAAGTTAGACATTCTCACCTTTTTTATTGAAAATCAAACTCCTAAACTGAACAGTGAATGTGCTAATCAGAGTGAATGTATTGATCAGAGCCTCCTGAAAATGTGATGTATAAATCAATTTTGTATTTTTTCATGAGTTTTCAGACTCTTAAAACTTTTTTGGCAATGTTTGCTAATGGGTGCATTGTGTCACCATGGTAACTGCTCCATAGCAGGAGTAAATTGACACTTAAATATACAGGTTTGCCTACATTGGGCTATGTGTCACTCTAGCGCCAGCTGTAAATTCGTGAGATGGTTGGTCGGCTCATTACGAGGTGGGACCCAGTTCCTGCAGGCTTGATACATCTGTGACAATTGTCAAAAGGTGCGTAACTAGGGCGGATTTAATGGTCACTGTAATGTTGCATAGGTGGCCTGTTTTTAGATCCTTGTTCGAACCTACCCTGTCAGCTATTATAATACCCATATCTTCCTTTGTTATGTTGGACCCGTTTTGTGGAGTGTATGGCTCTTGTCTGTTGTTATTAACTAGAACGGTGTGTGGTTGCTTTAGTATCCCTTGTGCTCACCGGGGCTTGTTGCTTTGGGGTGCTGCAGCCTTGACCTGTCCATCACTGGCTCTTGGTCTTGGTGTTGGTGCCTGGATGTTTTTTGTTTCTCCATTCCTTTAACTCAAGCATTAAGGGTGCACTCACAGAAGTACAGGCTAACTCATTACTCTTCACATATGTACAAATGAAAGGTATTCAATTCGCAGTAAGGCCAACTTTTACTTTTACGGTTGTTCTTATATTATCTAACAGGAATATGTTGCAGTATTTTTGTGCTTACCTCCAAGCAACGTTTGCTGAGAACTTGGCTCCGGTGAACAGGTGATTGTTCTTCCCCCTCAGTTTTATGAAACAAGCGGCCTGCTCCTTGCTCCCTAAAGACAAAATAATATTCTTAAATAATGAATATAGTAGATAATTGTGGTCTGTACAATATTCAACATTACGACAGCTAAGCTAATATACAAGTGTAAGGGATAAGTCCACTAACCGCGAACCACTAGGTCAATTAAACAAGAATAGCTGTAAGCCCAAAATAATAGGACTTAACTAAGGCTGAGTCATTTCATAAATATCTTTATTCAGATTTTAATAGTTTCATGTAGCATTGTTGTAAGTGAGGGAAACCAGTACTTACATTTAAAAGTAGTTTGAACCGTGCGAAATAACAGAAGACGCAGCCGCGGACTCCATTTTCTTCTGTAGAAGAAATGGTGTGCGGTGCATGATGGGATATAGGAAGACACGAAGGATGCTCGGATGTGCCCTTCATTCACGGCCGATCTCCATGGAAACGCGGGCCACATTCGTCGACCGCATTCGTGAGAGTGAAAACAAGTAAGCCCAGGCACGGTACCGTTAGGACTTATGTATGTGCCCACGCACGACTTTAACATACAAGCTTGGTTTGGTTCTGTAGGTGTGAGTGTGGACCATAGAACACTCTGCAATCATGTTCTCTCGTTTTCTGCTCTTTGCTATTGATGCTAGGGCAACTAGTCATTTTCACTTATTTTTACATCCACAAGTGGTCTTTGGTCACTTGTGGCTGACTATATCTAGCCGGTAACACTCCCGCACAAGCTCAGGCTCCTTCCCCCCCAGCGAGGTGACATTCCATGTCCCCAGAGCCAGTCTCCATGTCCAGAGATCCGGTCGCCGAGGCCCCCGACTTCGACTGCCGCCCAGATCTCTCTGCCCCAGCCTTTCATGGATCCTCCCGCAGGTGGTGGGTCCACGGGAGGACGGCCCCCCGTTGCTTCTTCGGGCCCCGTGGGGAAAGGCCTGGCCACCAGGTGCTTGCTTGTGGCCAAGGCCTGGCTCCATGGTGGGGCCCCCGGTAACGCCAGTCTGGGCAACGTAGCTGGCCTTGATCGTCTACTTGTCATGAAAGGCTTCTGAATCACTCTTACTCTGACCCTTCCTGCAAGGACCTGTTTGCCTACCAGGGGCATGAAGCCCCCGACAACATAGCTCCCAGGATCATTCGGGTGATCAAACCCCCTCCACCACTTAAAAAAGTGATTACCAGCTATGACTTTATCATTCAGAAAGTTTTATTTTGTGAATAGTCATTAAATGGTGGTGTTTTTTTCTCTTTATTGTGTTGCAAAATTATTGTTTATCATCATTATTGTTTATCATATTCATACTGTACCCAAATCAGGACTAAAGTTGTATTTCATAATTTGGAGACACTTTATTTTTGGGTGCACTTATTAACATGCTACTAGCTGCTAATTTGCATACTTGTTAGTGGTTTATTTTGTGTTCATTTGTAATTATCCTGACCTTATTATTCTGTATTATTCTGCGTAACCTTATTCTGCTGCTATAGAGACATTTGTTAACACTTCTATTAGTGGTAATATTAGTCCTGATTCACAAGAGGATTAAATGTTGTATGTTGCATGACTGATGTGATTTTATCAGTGTTTATTGCTGACATGACCAGATTGCTACGAACTGAATGTTAGTATATTTTGTACATTAATTATTATCCTATGGTCCTCTGTATTAGGATACAGTTAAGGGCTAGTGCCATAAGAAATGTATTTTGTACCTATTAATACTTATTCATGTACAAAAATCTCTTAACATCAAATTAATGAGCAGTAATTTGGAGTTTATTAATTGGAACGTGTTAGTAATATCTAATTAGCATCAGAATAAGCTTATGCAGAATAAATGGTAAATGGTCACATCTTTATACAGCTTTCAAGTTACTCAAAGCGCTTTACATCAAGGAACCACTCACCCATTCACACACACGTTCATACACCAGTGTACGCAGACACGGGGAGCGAGGTGGGTTAAGTGTCTTGCCCAAGGACACAACGACAATATTTATCTGTGGGAGCTGAAATTGCACCGCTCAACCAATGATGTTTCTTTGCCTAGAGCGGGATTCGAACCGCCAACCTTCAGATCAGTGGACAAACACTACCAACTGAGCTACTGTCACCCCATAATAAGAATGAGACATCAAAAGGGCCAAGTAAATACAAAAGAGCATCAAATTAACCATGTATACGTATGCGGATTAGCAGCTAGTTAATAAGTGTACGCTAAAATAAAGTGTTTCCCATAGTTTTATGATGGAAAAAATGGAAAAATCTAGGATTTTGTAACAAATTTCTATTAGTTTTATAGCAGGCCGAGAACTTATTTGCATGTTCCCCCTGTGTCTGGGTGGATTTCCTGTACATGCACATGAGCTAATCTTCCAGCTCAGTATTACTGGCCAAGATCCACGCTCCAAATGGAATCGCTCATTACAGGTTTTTCAGGACACTGGCAATTTATTGTTTTAATTTATTTATTTGATGCGACAGTGCATATTAATGAACATCCATAACGGTTACAGTCTAATTATGCCAGGTTATAGCAAAGATGCTAATTTCCATCTGTTGTCCCTAGGCAGGTAACACAGAAGAGAATTACAAAATACTGAAGGATGGGTCAAAGGCAGAGGAGACATTTTTCTACAGGGACAATAAAAAAAGAGTGAATGATGAATCATGATTGAATATTGTGAATGTGTGTGTTGTCGCAGGGATGAGATGAAGTCCCTCCAGGTGGCGCTACAGAAGCAGCTGGACGAGGCCAATGAGAGAGCGGACAAACAACAGGATACGGTAAGAGCCTCCACTACGCAGACAGTTCCACACACCTAATACATTTCAATTGTGTTTTTGTGTTAGGGTTGTCAAAAGAATCGAAAATCAGATACTAAATTATATAAAACGAGTATCGACACTTATATACTAATACTAATTTGAACGAGTATCTATACTGAAAAAGTCCATAAAACGGAAATTAATCTTTCATGAGTAGCTTTACAATGATCTTGAGCTGTATCAGAACTAGTAAGACTAGTATACACCCATGGAACCTACCTGGACGACTGCGGGATTTGTATTATCGTTGCGGTATCGGAATTGGTATTAAGTCTATTCCTTAGTATTGAAACTGAGTGTGAAATTTTAGTCTCTTGACAACACTATTTTGTACAAGTACTCCCATTTAAACTGTGAAATGTGGATAAAAGGCAACTAGTTGTCAGTTGCCCAAACAAAGCAAATATTGTAGAGAAACTGGCTGGTGTTTAAACTAGGGTTAGGTGACCAGCAGTTATTGAGATATACACACTGGCAATTATGATGATGATTATTACTGCATTACTTACATTACTTATATACAGTTTGGGGTTAAACCACAGACTGTGTAAAGAAGTGAACTAAGTGAGCGTGACATCACCCATAGCGTTTGGCTCCAGTCAAAAGAAGCTCACTGGGACTAGCAGTTACAGGGGCGAATTTGGAGCCGAGTTCCGACCGCGTGTATCATAACAACCAAAGAGCCAATCCACAGCCAGGCTGCTGAAGTGTTTGTACTGACCCGCTCGAACAGGATCATGTCGAGCGGGTTGATACAAACACTTTAAGAGCAAAATGACGAGGCTCACAGCAGCAGTTACAGAGAGGGGTGACAATTTCTCAATGTAAAGTGAATTGGAGCCAGAAGGCGCCTATGCTCACTTCCTATTTGGAACGCACATATATATATATATTATATATGGGTTAAACATTTCTGGTTGGACCCAGAAGTGACATCATCACTTAACAACTATTGGAGAAAATATTCAAAGTCAGACCAAACAATTTGATAGAGTTTATTTGCCATATAGCAGCAGCTGGATACTCTCAGCCATATAGAATATATCAGTCAATCTCTAATGTTGGAATTCAATCCCTTTAAAAATATAAATAATGGTCTTTTCTCTTTGGACATGTTAGACGAGCAGCACTTGACCCATTTGGTAATATCTTCACGTGTCGTCCATCTAAAGTGTTTACATCACCTGAATCTAAAACGTGAAAGCAGCCATTCAAAAACACGTATTTCTCCTATGTTTTTCCCTTAAACCTGGCCCCTTGTCAGCCCTATGGAGCGTGGACAGAATCATAATGACTGACTTCTCTGTATTTCACATTTCCATTAACAGCCATAGGGTTTCACGTGCACTCTCACATCTCACACGTGCACACTCGCAGACCCTGAGTACGGACACATTTGAAGCGACATTTACCATTCTGCTAATACGTGCACAGAGCCCACTGTAGTGTCATGCACCAGCTGTTTGACATTTGTGTTCTTTTAAATGCTATTTATCAGCTCAGCCAAGACAGAAACAACCGGCCCCCAAAGCGCGCAAATGTCAGCCATGTTCAGGAGAAAGCGCGATACTTGAGTTTGAAAAGCAGCCATCAAACTGACTGTAAAGAGCCAGTGGGAAAAATTATGAACTTTTTTACATTTTTTTTTTACAACCTAGCGAGCATTAGCTAAGAGTTTTTCACTTAGTCACACTCACCATTGTGTCACCATGTTAACTGCGGAACGGTCCTCCATTGACTTACACGCCGCCCGCTCCTGATGTGACGTCTGGCCTCGACTCCCCGCTTCACGTACTAAGGAACGGACTTGATAGTTGATACTGATTCCGATACCACAATGATAAAAAAAAGCACTCTTTCTTTAGACAATAGTATGTCACTTTCAACATTAAAAGATATTATTTGTTATTATATTACCATGTGGTTTTATATCTGCGTAATCCCTTAGTCATTCAGGTATGTTCCATAGTGGTCCATGGGCGTGTACTTCTTTCAAAAGCTATTCGGGAAAGGTTCATTTCTGTCCCGTGAATGTGACTTTTTTAGTATTGATAACTGCTCAAATGTGCATCTAGTTTTAGTATCGATTAATATTTGATTTTTGATACTTCTGACAAAGCCAAACTCAAGCAGAGCCATGCAGTGAGGCTTGTTCATGTCAGTAACACATGGGAAACAGATGAGCTCATTGCGTTCCTCCGCACACGCCAATGACACCCATCTGAACTCATAATCCCTGAGTTCAGATGGATGCCCAGACTACACGTCTTTGTACAGTGCAGGGAAAGTGCGCAGTCTCGGCTTGTCAGGCTAGCGCAGCTTCCCTCGGGCGTGTTCCCCAGAGGAGGATAAGAGCTCAGCTGACTTATGGCTCACCCACATGATGGAGGTGGTGTGTGCGGCTGTATCAGACACTGGCCTTAGGAAAGACTCAGACAGCAAAGAGAAGGAATTCAACACAACACACTTCCACTGCTCCAGCTGCAGGCATGTGTAATATGTTTGAAGGGAGAGGAGGTACTGAAATTCTAGAAGTGGGTGGTAGCTAAAAATTGTATTAAAGTAAGAATGCCGTTACTTCAAAATAAGTACGGTTCCCACGCATTCTGGAAATTCTGGAAAATAAATGGCCTGTTTTCCGGACATGGAAAACGCATGGAAAA
The DNA here is from genome assembly GCA_000787095.1 of Periophthalmodon schlosseri. Taxonomy (NCBI): domain Eukaryota; kingdom Metazoa; phylum Chordata; class Actinopteri; order Gobiiformes; family Gobiidae; genus Periophthalmodon; species Periophthalmodon schlosseri. The sequence goes on from KN470175.1 coordinate 48,988, forward strand.
TGAGAAAAAATGCCTAATGTCCTGAAAAATATATATTTTGTTCTCGAAAATGTCTCCACATTTTGCTTTGCTGTATTATTTGATATCAAATTAGTACAGACTTTTAATGCCACCTATTAGAGCAGTTTTTAATTTGTTTTTTAAACCCCTAAAATCAACCAAAATGCAGGAAATTACACATATTTTGTAAAAAAAAATGATTGGATTTCACATGTGTTCTTCATCTTATTTGACTTCCATCCAGTAAACTTGAGACTTCATCTTTATTATAAAAACTGTAAAAAAAAAAAAAAAAAAGGTGCCCTGATTACATAACTAAAAATGCCCTGGAAAATCATTTGAAGCAACATGTGGAAAAACAGATACTAATCGATACTAAAACTTGTATCGAAACTATATACTCATTTAAGTAAGTATTGATTCTGAAAAAAGTCACACAACTGGATAAAATTTGACCTTTCCTGAACAGTTTCATCTTGAGTTTGATCAAAACAAGTGTAAGCCCACATGGTATAACAAACAAATTCTATCATTTTGGGTTGAAAATTACAATATTGTCTTAAAAGGAGCTTTTAAAATGATCATTCGGGTATCAAAATCAGTATTGAGTATCAAGTCTATTCTTTAGTATCGAAATCGAGTTTGAAATTTTAGTATCGCGACAACACTACTTCAAAATAAAAAGTTGGGGCTCAAGAAACAATTAAAACAAGTATTTGGGGAAAATACGATTCAAGTAAGAATAATTATAAGAGTAACATCTTGATTTATAATTTGAAGTTAATGTCATTGGAAGGACATAATATTAAAATCTGGTATTTTCAAATGATAAGCTGGAAAAATGAGAAAAAGTAAAGCATATCTGAAGAAACACACGTTAAAATCATTTCATATGGTCAACATAAAGCTTTTGTCAGTTGTAGACTTACTCACAGTGGGAGGAGTAACCAAAAAGTAGACATGGTAAGTTAATTTGTATGGCACAATTTGTACACAAAGTAATTCAAAGTGCTTTACAGAATAAGACTAAAAAGTTCTCCAGTAAATGTAACTGAGTAGCCTACTACCAGTCTCTGTCTGTCATGCCATGTCTCCAAAGCAACCCAAAGTATTGAGTACCCTTCATGGAGGTCACTTTTCAGCATATCCCCTAATTGAATTGAATAACTATTTTCCTTTTTTCATTTATTTCTGCCAAAGTTCATTCAACTGTTACGCTGTGAACTGTCGCTTTATGTACTGCAATTACACATCGTCGGTGGTAATATCGCTTGTGTATTTTTCAGATCAAATTCCTCAAAGTGGAAATGGAGAAGAAAACGAAAATCATCAAAGATCTACAACAGGAGGTGAGTTGTTGTTTATTTCAACAAGTACAAAATTAATTAAAATAAGTAAGTGAACCAGGTATTCAAAAGATCAATTTCAAGATCCGTTTTAGGTCTTTTTTGTGTGCCGTTGTGCGTAATAACGTTGTGACTCCAGGTAATCTATAACTGGATTTGTTATCTCAAAATAACAGACAATAATTCACATGAGACGGGACACAATTTGGTTGACGAAACAAGACAACAATAGATTTTGCCATAATTTATACAAAATAAATGCGGTTCACTTCACAATTTTGGCACTACAATTTTCAATTAATTTTGATTTTTGTTTTTTCTATTTTTTTTGGCTTCTCAAAGAAATTGCCAAGGATCAGACTGTGCAATTATTAAACTGGAACACATGGGGTTTTGTTATCTCAGCCAAGCAGATTAGATGTGAACAGAGCCGAATAAAGACAAGATTGTTATACATCAGAAATAATGTCTGTTACAAATAGACACAACACAGTAAAAGTTTAAGTTTCTAGAGAGATCGCGGATTGATTTGCATGTAATTGTGTTAAGCTCACAAACCTGCCTGCACACAACACTAGGTCTATTACAGTTCAACAATGTTTTTCCGTACGTTTCGTCTTTCTACGTTCATTTTTTTTTGGGCTGGACTCCCACTGGCCCCATGAAAATCGATTTTTGTGGTGGTGCCCCTGAGCCGTCTTTCATTATTATTTTTCAGGGCCTTCGTTCACAGCTCACAAGCTCATCCTGAGTTCTAATTTTTGACACCAGTCTCTGGCATGTCATTCTCATTTACTACTTGATTTTTATGATTTTCGGGGCTCTGAATGCAATTTTATTTAGTCCTTCAGCTCGGGCCTAATTATCAGTTTCTTCGGTCAACTTCTCTCATAGAAGCTGTTTGCTATGCAGTTCTCATTTTATCTCAGCCAGCATGTGTCCAAGCTATAGTCAACACAGCATGATAGTATTGGCTATTCAAGCCTCCGGGTCCAATACTGATGGTAAATAAACTTCTCCTGCCTCAGACATCCAGAGTCTCCTGCTTCTATTTACAACTCCAGGACTTGTTAGGACAGCACTTATTCTTCCTTAACAACATCGTTGTCAAAATTGAGTTTTTCATATGTTCTGGTTCATAAACCTTCACCAGGATTTTATAGAGTTTGATGGATTTTTTCGTTTTTTATAAGAAAAAGGAAATCACAGTTCTATTGTGTTCTCTGAGTTTCTGAATAATGGCTCGCTCTAGGCGCTCAGCTTGGTGTGGGTGGGTATTTATCACATTGTGGGGACTAAAATCTGTACACACACTCATCATGTTGACCTACCTCTCTTATGGGGACAAACATCAGGCCTCTATAGTCCTGGTTTAGTCCTGGTCTACTCCAGGTTTAATGCTGGATTTAGTCCCAAGTGTGAACGCACTATGTTTAAAGTTAAGATCAGTCTCCAGGAAATGAATGCAAGTCAGTGTATTGTCCTCAACATGTGTGTGCTTTATTTTATTTTTGAAAGTAAACCTGAATATAATAAAGCATAGTATATCAAAATTTGATTAATATCAAATTTTTGGAGTTATAAGATTATTTAAATGAGGCTCAGAGGCCTGTATCAGATCGTACACTGTCATCACTTCATCATGTAATCTTCTGTCCTTATAAAATGTGTGATAAGCCATTGTAAAGGTATTAAGTCTGCATTACACAGGGTTCAGCTGCTGAAGACAGAGGGCTTTAACATGATAGGTCTGAGTTACTGTATGATCGATGAATGGCGTCAGGCCAAGTCATGGTAGTGCATAAGTGCCTCTTAGAGGTGGGCATGTAATCATAGACTTATATAGATATAGTATAGTTAGATAGGTGCTCGTATGATAATACAGTGTGGCAAATGTGACGGCCATCTTGTGACAGTAGGAAGTACCAAGATATATGTAAATAACCTACATGCAGAATTTTGGTGCAATAAAATGGTGTTTTAAAATGGAGTCCACCTCTGTTTAAAAATGTTGTTAAGTAGATATAGTTCAGTTTAAGTGGCTCTACATTTTTCTTGTAGATTAGCAAAATTTGTCTCGCCCCAGTACAGATATATTGTAAAAGCAGCTGTCTCATTATAAGTCTGCTGTGTACTGTCAGCATCTAATTATAATGTGCTTTATCCTTGGAGAATCAGGAAGTGCAATGTTAGCATACTAGTCTTGGTAGCACTACCATGTGAAATTGTGAAAAGCACTTACTCAGAAAGTATTAGGTAAGTGAGGAATAACTTTAGACCACTGCAAACTGTTTAAAATGAAGTAGTTCTTTTTTTTCACGTGTAGCACCTGTACATCCATTCTATAAGTTACTTATGTGAGAATGGTGGGTGCTTGGGTTTGGTTTTAGTTACAGGTGGACACCATGAAAATGCACCTAATAAAGTTCCTAATAAATAAAACCTTTATTACATAATAATGATCTATTGATTTATTCCCACGCTCCAAACATGTCCAGCGGAAGTAGAGCGTCTTCCACAACTTTCATGCACATCTCACCCCTTATGTACTAACAGCCAATAACCACTGACTATACAGAGTGAATACCCCAAATGACCAATACAGTGTAATAACGTAGGAACAATGAGTAAACACAGGGCTAAATACATAAACCTCTGGTAATATTATTTTAACTAAATAATGTGAATTGTTTTTTTAACTTTTTGTGTAATAAAGAAGGATTAACACTAACCCATCTTGTTTCTATTACAAGGTAATACCCAAGTTTACCACTAGGCTACATTTATAAGACTGTAAACGTCAGATACAACAACTGTAAAGACAACATATTCTCTATTCCATTAAAACAATAACATTATAATGGGAAACATATTTTACAGAACACTCCAATAGCCATTCAAGCATGTAGTAATCCTGCATATTTATAATGTCAATCTCCCCTGATCTCCCACCGTGATGTCATCAGGTGGGAACTCATTTCAGCACTCAAATTGTCTTAATAGGCATCTCAACTTTCAATCTAGCAGCTATTGTCTGTAGCCTCACTGAAGCTTCAGTCCTCAGTACACCAGCTGAAAGGGGCTCCACGCGTCCTTTGCTGCTAACCACGGCCATTTTGTACGCTCAGAAATAATCGCTTTTCCACTTTCTTTCCATGCACTGCCTATACATTATTCTAAGCTACAAGCCATGAATTCTAAGGTGTTTAAAAAGTAGTTTGAAAAGCCCAAACAATGTACATTATTGGACCATTAAGCAAGCTTATCTTTCAGAGTATTGAGAAGAGGTTCATTTCTTCACCATAGGAACTGTTCACCCTGACAGTCCCCCGATGCAGATCTGGTTAGCCGGATAAATGACCCACAAACCTACTGCCATTTGACTTCGTAATGAACTATTAGAGTCTGGCTTTTAACACGGGAGCTCCTCTTGTTTTCAAAATGGCCACTTAGGACGCACTGTTCCATATTCCGCTAAGGTCTAAAGCTCATTACTATAAGCTTCACTGTAATGTACACTCTAGTGCTGCCAAGACAAACAGATAAATAGTGCTGGCTGAACAACAGTCGACAGCTCTGTGTGGTGGAATAACAAAGACAATCCATTGCAGTTGGGAGAGTTAGCGTGCTATGCTAGACCCATGCTGTTTCACACACTGGGTTTGGTAGAGATCTTGTTGGATGAATTGTAACTGTTGGCGGGTGCTGGCGTCGCTTTGGTCGGTCTTAACTGGGACTTAACTGCAGCTTTGTCAAGTGGTTTTGGAAGCCTTTGCAATTGCTGGGTTTGAGATGACAGCACAACATTCTATGTTATTTAAAGGAGCTGTATGTAAATTTCACAACAGTTAAGTTTAATGTAACTCACTGTATAAGAGGCATTGGGCGATATTAAAATTTGGTGTCACGATTATCATGGCCAAAATAATTGTGATGAACGATTATATCACAATGATGATTAAAGTTGGAGATGACAGTTTAAACATTTTATGGATTGGAATACTTACTATTTTAATATTATGAATAAGTTCCATATCATGATGATTAAAGTTGGAGATGATATGGATAGGAATACTTACCATTTTAATATTATGAATAAGTTCCATATTTCAACAATTGTTATAGTATTGTACTTTGTTATAAGTGCCAACAACAAGACATTGGTGTTCGTGTTTACATTATAATGTGCAATGTATTTTTTTTTTTTTTTTTACTATTCACTATGAACTAGATATTCTGTGTTCTTAATAAAGATTTAATTTATTTTAATTGACTATTTAACTGATTATTTTAAGTTTTTTTCTTTTTATATCTGGTGATATAATGGCAATTATATTTGTTTGCGATTCTCACAATTATATAAAATGTCCCATGAACGATTATTGCCTATCCTCAAACGATAAACGATATTAACGGAGCTAGCGTAAATTCAGCCTGGAAGACCTAACTCCGCCCCCATCTACTCACTCCTCCAGAGTTTACCTGCTCCTCAGCCTTCATCACCTCACTCCTGTTACTCCCCCCTTTGCTCGCCGCAACTCCTCTTCGTCCAACCGGCGCCCAGTCTGCCCTATTTAAACCCCGATCGCAGAAGCATGGCCGCTTCAGTCTGTGCCGCAGCCCCCCACCTCCCCAGCACCCCCTCGGCTCCTCATCACCTCATCGTCCCTTCACTCGCCCACCTCCAGTGCCCAGGCCTCCGGGGGGGAACGCATCTCCTAAACGTCATCCGACTGGCACGCCCTTCATCGTAATGTCTTCTGCCGGGGTCTGAGCGCCAACAACACCTGTAATACATTTCACCTTGTAACAGGGATATAATGTTGGTAAAGGTCATTACACAGTGCATCACATTGTGCTTAATGAGGTTAGTACAAAGTGTTGCTTACAATAAAATGTGACCCCATTTTGATTTGAATTCGACTTTAATTATCTGAGTCATTTACACTGATGTCTGTTGCCCTTTTCATCTCAAATGCCTTCCCCTCCTCTGCACTGTGACGCCCAGTCCTGTCCAAATCCAAAATGTCATACCACACAAATTGCTGATTTATTTGGCGGTGCAGAATTTAATGGAACAGAACGCAGGCTGGGTAATGCGTTCTGACTGATGAGTTTGATGGGCTGTAATGAAAACTTGTGATGCTTAAAGTGTGGCTGACTGACTGTGAAAGTGAGGAAGCTGATAGACGGTAAATAATTCTAAGATGGACACGTTGAAAAGTGTGAATGTTGCTCCGCTCTGACACGTGTTTGAGAGTTTATTAGAAACTTTAGGACTCCTGTCACTTTAACTGTCTGTCATAGGTTTGTAAATGACCTATATTATGCCTCATCGCGGGTCATGTGACTCCGGCGTCTGCGTGAAAACAAAGTTAGCGAAACTCTAATAAAAATGGATACAAAGAAAGATCAAATACGCCACAAGTTTGGATCTTACGTCAAATTACAAAGCAAACTAGATTATTAGAGAGGGGGTATTATGCAACATTGGCTTTTTGAAACCACAATCTCTTCATTCTTCCGTTGCAAGAAGAGATATTGCAACTTCAATTTCAAGGTTACGATGTTGCTGAAGCGAGTTTTACTACACCTATTGAACATACCATCAAAGTCTATAAGTCTCACGCTGAGTTCACGGAGTTCATAAACTGAGCTACAAAAGGCTTCATCCTCTGTGCAATAAAACATTTTTTCTCAGTCAGCACAACAATATCTTACTTTCTCTATGTTAGTATTGGAGAATCTGCACTGTGGATACTCATGCAAAACACAGAAGCAAATCTTTTATCAATTATCAGTTTTTTCTAACGAGACGGTGTAATCCCTCATTCGATCAGGGACTCAAAGTAGGACTCAAAGTATAGAAGGTTTCAGCGGTGGTCAACTGGACACTGTTTGGGCTCCCGTCCAGAAGCTCTTTTTAAATTTGATGGCACAGGCTTGAAACACTGGGATTTACGCTACTTTGAGTTTAATGCTGCAGTCCAGTTGTTCTCGGAGGTCAGATTTCCCGAGTTCAGACTTGTAAATTTACACTGGAACACCCATCCATCTCGGAATTTCTACTTGGAAACTCTTTTTAGAACCCTGAGCTGGTTCCGAGTTAGAGAATCCAACATGGCTACACCCTTTGTACTGATACAGTTTGATATCTGACAGTTAAAATATTGATAATAGTTGTGTTAGCTTATGTTAAGTTGCTTCCTCATGTCCACCAGCTTCTGTGAACCGGCTCCTGTGCAGCCCCTGAGCCTCTGCAGTTATAAATGCTCTGTTATGCTAATGCTGCTAACGTGTACGCGGGGCTAACGTCAACGAAAGCTCAAACTCACTCTCAAACGTTGATTAGAAAGTAACAACTGTAATACCAATGTCGAGGTTAATAAATTGACCAGCGTTTTGGCAGATTTGAGCCCTTTCCTCGTTTTTATTGTATTGTACATAAACGGTAATGTACTGCTCATTGTTTTTCCGATTTGAGCACTGGAACACAGAAACTCAGACGTTACTCCGAGGTCCGAGTTCCATCCTCCTGGCATAAATGGAACGCAGCAGGAAGTCCAGCCTCAAAGGGAGGAGTTTTAGAATGAATCTGCCCTACCCCTTCAGCAGTTTCACTCTAAAACTCCTCTCTTTGGAGCTGGACTTAAACTCAGACTAAGATAATCTAATATATGTGTAAGGTAATCTAATATATATATAAAAATGAATGGGAATTTTACTTCCGGAACCAAGAGGTGGGAGGTCGCTGTTGAGCTCCATATAAGCGTTAGCGTATTGTCCATGTGAGGCCTTCTTCAGTCTGTCTGTGTCCCTCCTGCAGAGTCTAACCGGATGTTTGTGTTTCAGAACAAGAGCCTGAAGAACAAGCTCCTCTCTGGGAACAAGCTGTGTGACGCCTACGCCGAAGAGGTGAGCTCACTTCGTTCTACTCTGCTAATGCGTGCATAATAAAGCCCTCAAAGTGAACAAAGTGAATGAAAAAACATCTGTGGAGCTTAAAGGTGCACTATATAACTTTTCTGGTGGAGGGTTTGTAATCCTACTCTGTGGATATGCCATTGTTTTGGCTGGAATGTTCCACAGTACTGCATAAAACTTATCCATCTCCATGGAGACGAACAGGTGATGCCACTAGGCCCAGTTGCAGGTCAGATCTATGGAGATTAGAAAGAATGCATGTTTGAACATATTTTTTTAGCAATAAAAACACCCCTAATTAAATTAATGCAAAACTATGCTGCAGACAGAAAAGTTACATAGTGCAAGTTTAAAAGAGACTTTATGAGCTTCTAACCATGAGTTTCCCTTATAATTGAGTAGTATTTTGAGGGATTCTTGCATGCTTGATTCTGTACTGTTGTGCATTTAGAGCATGAGTTATATAAATATCTATTTTTCTTTTATAAAGAAGCATTTTATGGAGCTAAATTATTCCCTGATTGTGGGAAAGATGGACTGGTGTGGGAAGAGTTGTGTTTTAGTTTTTGTTTTTCCTCGAGTGATGCAGAAAAGAGGGAGCCACTGTCTGTGTGAATGGTCATGTATGTTAGTTAACTCAGAAAGTCCATTTTCACCTACCCCCTATATCCACCCACAGTCTTGTATTCACATGTGAGTATTCCAAAAATGTAGACAGTCATACATATAAGGTCAAAATAATATGTATTTATTATTATTTTTTGAAAATAGAAATACATAAATGGACATCAGCTACTGTGCATATTAGTAAACTATTATTATTATTATTATTATTATTATTAATAAACCATTTTAGATCAATCTTGCAGTTTAAATTTAGTAGTAACGGAAAAGTATAATATAGCTTCTTTAAAGTCAGACACCTAAACTCCGCCCAACACCACATTTCAAATAGAGCTGCTAAACTGGGCAGCACCTGGAGGACGAAAGAACAGAGTGAGGGAGGAGGATGGGCGAGGTCTGGAAGTATAAGGAACAATTTGATTGCTGTCCACACTTCAAACTCCGCCCCTGCAGCCAGGTGTTTGTAATCAGAAACACCTGGCTGTAATCAGGGCAGTTCTGCTTGATGTCACCAAGTACCTGAGATTGCAGTGGCAGGAAACACCCATTTTTTTTTATTATTTTTTTTATTTATTTACCATAAAGCTACAGATTTACCTAGTTTGCACTAAAATTGCCAAAAAACTGGGAACAGTAGATAATGCTATTAAAACACTATATACACAATGTAGAAGCAAAAAAGTTGATTTAGTGTTTGGTTTCACTTTTAAAAAATTACTTTCTGCTTTTGATACTTTTCGCCCAGTAAAGGTGGCTAAAAAAATAAAACCTGTGCAGTACTGAGCAGAGTATTGGCAACTGGCATCTCTGGTGGTTTCTCATGGTTACTCCAGCTCTGGGCTCCTCCACTGTCCCGTCAGCTGACCACTGCTGCTCGGGGTTGCCTGAACCACCACACGGGCCAATCAGAGCCCCTGCTGTGTAATCAAAGGGAAGTGACTGAGGAGGCGGATTTCTAGCTTGTGTCCAACAGCTCCAGCCAAACAGTACAGTACATAGGCCGGTTTGAAGACCCATCAACCACTTTTTCGCACTTACCTGTACCTGTAACCACCTCGTCTTCAGCTCTTCTTTATTACTAAAAAACAACTGTCAGCATCTAAAAAAACAGCCCAAAACAGGCAGGAGATACACTTCTACTGTATTTTCCAATGTATTCGGCAAGTACCTTTCTTTGGATATGACAATACATCATTAAAATGAAGAATTTCCATAATAAGTGCCGCATCCAATTTCGAACCATGAGTGAAGAACATGTTTTAGTCCCTTTCCCTCTCACTCTTAGGTTGAACTATAACAGACAAACAGAGGTCTGGGGTAGTCACAGGCAGTTGTTTCCACTTAGTTTTGAACGTTCGCGTCAAAGCCTGACCTTGCGTGATCTTGGAAGCTAAGCAGGGCTGGGTCTTGTTAGTATTTGGATGAGAGATCGCTGGGAATACCGGGTGCCGCAGTGGGGTGACACTGGCAAAACCGCTGTTGTGTCCTTATGCAAAGCACTTCCCTCACATTGCCTAGTATGAATGTGGTTTGTGAGTGTTGGTGGTGGTCAGAAGGGGCAATGGCGCAGATTGGCATCCTCACTTCTGTCAGTCTACCCCACGGCAACTGCGACTAAAATAGTAGCTTAGCATTGAGTATGAAGTGACCGAAAAGGGCACAACATTGTAAATCGACTTTGAGTGTCTGGAAGGACTATGCAGAGTTTTCATCAGATTCCACCCACTTAGTTCCTTCTCTCATTCTGATATTGCACCGTGATAGACAAACAACTGATTGGCATCACAGACCGGTCCTCATCCAACAATGTGTCTAACTGAACAAAAAAAGTGTCCTTGAAAGTTTCCTTTGTACGATTTGCAGCCAACACAATGATTTAAAAATAGATGCCTGAATAGATACGCCTTCAGTTCCATTTTTCTCAAATAGCTGCATTACACAGCATGGTGTAAAGAGCATTTACATAAGCCAGAAGAAATTATAGTCAGGTCTCTTTAAGAAATAGGCACTAAAATGTCTACCCTTGTACACCTTTTTTCGCTAAATTCTGGCAACCATGGTTCATTTCACTGCCATACCAAGTAACAATACATAGTTGCACTCAATAGCTTTGGGTTATATATACTGTACTGAAAAGTGCAAGCAGCTGTTACTAACTCTAAACCTGGAACAACCTTCGTGAAGATGTGAGACAGGCCTCTGCTTTGACAATGTTTAAATCCAGGCTCAAAACGGTGACTGAAAGGTTTTTATTCTGTATCTTCTCTTTTAATGTAAATTTTACGATGATTATTCATGTTTTAATTTGTTGTATTGTGATTTTAATGTCTTTTCTTATTCTGTAAAGCACTTTGAATTGTGCCTGGTCTTGCCTTGTCTAAAGACTAGGGATATCCTGATCCGATACTGCACCAATCTAGGCATTTTAAGAGTATCGGTTCGGATTTAGTGAATAGATACAGCATACGAAGAGGCTCTAAAGCTGCAAAACATTATTAATGAGAGATAGTATTTGTCTTACCACTGCGATGCCTTAAGAGTAAAAAGTCAACTTTGGACAAATCGGGCAGAGGAGCAGATCTGAACGGCTAACTTGTTTATGTTAGGTAGCCATGTGCTTCGGGCAGGCTTCTCGTCTTTTTACAGGCCTCAAATGTAAATAATATGGTGAAAACACACGGCCTTTAGAAACAGTGAGAGAAAACATCACCTGTCTGTCACTATGTTCAGAAGCTGCTGTGCTATGGACGAGTTTAAGACATTATGAATTACAAGGCTGTCTGTGTAATCCCTCAGTCACCCAGGTCTGATCCATAGTTAAAGAAAAATTCAAATCTGTACACCTTCACAAACAGAAACTGTAAACAATAGGTGCGTTTCAGTGTAGCTCCTCCCTTCAGATAGATATAAGGCAGTGTCCACCAATGATCTGACCAGAACTGAAGAAGCAGCTTGGATGAGCAGCCAAACGTCATTCTTACAACTTTTTGTCCAGCTGACAGATTTGAATTGTTCTTCTACTATAAATTACAAGGCTGTTTTTTAAGTTGGCCTTTTTATATCTGGTAATCAGTATCGGAACGGTATCAGCAATTACAAATAATAAAAACTCGGTATCGGATCGGGATCAGGAGGACATCCCTACAGACAGTGATATTCTCTCTTTATGCCCTCGCAAAGAACAGATCCACCTCAATGACACAAATGCTTTTGACATGATCTACAAACACTTTCAGATAGGGTTTTTTATTGGCATTTCTGAACTGAATGACCTTGTGGAATGAAACGAGGCAGGTGTCTGAATGCAGTAACACAGCGCCGGCGCCACAGTGCATTTTACTAATAAATGATCCTGAACAAGCCACTCTGTAATCTCTGTTAATTGGACATCTGTTAATTCTAAAAGGCCACTTTGCATTTTTGGAGCTTTGTCTAATGCGGTTGAGATCAGAATATGGCTCAAAAGCACCAATTATTGTCAAGGATCGGTACAAAATATAACTTCACACTTAGACCCCAGCGGGTACAGGTACAAAAAGTAAAAGTATTGCATAAACAGTCAATTCCGTTATAGTAAAAGAACATGAGCAAGTTGTTCCTCACTTACCTTACGCATTCCGAGTATCCTAATTATTCACAGCGATGAGTTTATAAGCACATTTCTCAACTTTCAAAGGCCAGAGGTGAGTTTTGTTGTCATGGTAATGCTAAGAACAATTTGGATGCTAACGCTTTCATTAGATGCAGGTAGTAAATAGTTGTCTCATTTTGGCATAAAGAACTGCTTATACAATATGTCTGTACTGGGGCAAGATGATTTTTGCTCAGCTACATGGAAAAAATGGGTATAGATCCCTTAAAGTTAAAAGAGTCAAAGTACACAGATTTTGAGAGGTTACGACACTTTATATAGACTTATCATTTAAAAAGTCAAATGTGAGAAACAAAATTCAATTTAATTTGCTGATTTTTAAGCACATTAGAAATAATTTGACTATGGAGACTTCAAATTTGTATTTAAATGCCACAATTCTCTCTCATCTAAATTACTGTCTGATGAGCTGGAGCCAGGCAAACAAAACCACACTGCTGCCCATACACAGGCTCTGTAAGCAGACTCTGAAAACACTAGATCAAAAATCAAACTCATATCACCACTGTAAAATCCTGAGCAAATATACATTTTTAATTGTGAAAATTAAAATTAATTATCTATTCAGACATTATTCTGGTCTGTAAAACCCTATGTGGTCTTGCTCCACTCCCATTAAAAGTGTTCATACAGTTAAACTTAAATACAAACACTCACGCGTCAAGCAGAGGAGACTGTAAAATCGAATTTCTCTAATTTAGAAAAACTTCATTCAGCCGCACACTTTTGGAATCTGGTCCCCACAGAACTAATGAACATGACCTCCATATACAGGGGTGACAGACTTGTTTTCCTATGATCAGTTGGGCCAATTCAGCAGAAGGCCTGAGGGCCAACAAAAATAGGTATGAAATCGAGCATTTGGCCCCCGGGCCATAGTTTGCCATGCTTTAGTGGACAATCAGACATGTGAGTATAATAATGCAAGCACTAATCTATATGTGTTTTAACTATATATGTTTTAACTAACTTCATAACAAATGTCTCTGTCTTGCTGAGAGGTTGTGATTGTGTTTTGTCTACTGTCCTTAATCTGTGTACTGTGTGTGCTTTTAATGTGTTCGACACATGTTAATTCCCAAAAAGGACCTAGGCGAATTTGAAACTAAATTGAAAAATAATAATTGGAATGAAGTGCCTCATAATCAAACCAATGATTGCGGCGACTTATTCATGACTAAACTGCAGACCCTATTAGACAAGTTTTTGAAGCAAATTAAACGACCACAAAGAAACACACAGCTCTTGTGGGTGAGTGATGCAGTCTGACTGTTAATCAAAAAGAGGGACTTTGCTCTCCAGACTTTTCTTAAAACCAAACTGGACATTGACTTCTATTTAAGAAAATAAGAAATCAGGTTTTAAAGGAACTACGTGTATTAAAATCAGATTATTTCATTAATATGTTGACTAAAGCTAATGGAAACAGTATGGAAACAAATTAATAACTAACAAAATTGAACTAAAAAAAAACAAAAATATGAATAAAAAATTGGAGAAAGTAATATCTCAGATCTTGTTCAAGTTGCAAATGAAGTCAACTTTTTTATTAAGTCTGTACAGGATCGTGCATCTAAATTTCCTGACATAAATTAAACCTTACAACTAACAAGAATTATTTTAGCATTAGTGAAGTCGATTAAGCAGCTGTATTAAAAGCAACTTCTGAACTGAGTGCCACACCATCCAAAGACACATATACTGGATGTAGCTTTTATAAAACAATATGGTGACATATTGGTTCAGCCTTGTCAATGTTTCCATCAGAACAGAAAAAAAAAAAAAACTTAAGTGAAGCCTATCTTTAAGTCTAGGAACACTGCAGATGCCAGTAATTACCACCCAATAAGCTTAGTCCCTGTGATGTCTAAAATATTAGAAAAAAAAATATCTGAATAACTCACTAAACATTTGAATCAGCAATCTGTGCATTGATAGAAAACATGTTCTCCCTCTGGATAAAGGCGCAGTGTTCCTGGACTTAAGGAAGGCATTTGATCATGTAAATTATGACCTTCTCTCAAAATGATCATCTTTTAATTTTTCAAGGCAGGCACTTTCTTGGTTTGAATCATATCTGCGTGGTAGAGAGCAATGTGTGGTTATTGAAAATGTAAACTCTGCCTCAAGTGAAATTAGACAGACAGGCATTCCCCAGGGAACAATCCTGGGGCCAATTCTTTTCCGCCTTTATGTGAACGATCTGCCTGAAGTGTGTCCTGAAGTGGGCCAGATGTACGCCGATGACACGGTGGTTTACGTGTCTGGCAAAACCCCTGCTGCCATCGGCGTCAAATTAACCCAGAATTTGAAGAAAGTATCAGTTGGCTCAGTGAATCATGCCTGACACTGAGTGCAAAAAAAGACTTCTCTATTCTCTATTAAAAAGTTTCTCTACTACAAAAGATCCATGCAGAAGACAAATTGAACCATTACCATTACCATAAAAGGTGAACCCATAGAGCAAACTGAGCAAGAAAAATATTTAGGAATAACACTGGATTCTCAACTAAACTTTAAAAGTCATGTGAAAAACCTCACATCAGAGCTTGTCCTTTGAAAGTGCCTGTGCCCTTTGTTAATACCATGATCCTGTCACAGCTGTCGCACTGCACCACGGTCTGTTCTAAGACCAACCCAACCACCTTAAAACTTCTCGAGTGGCTCTACAATTGTGCTTATAAAAAGTCCATCACATTTCAGCACTGTTCTGTTTTATCAAAGCATTACATTTTGATAGTTTCTGTGATTTTAGCTATGTAAAGCTCATCTTTAAATGTTTGAATGGACTGGCTCCCAAACCACTCTGTAAATTTGTAGATTTTTTAGTGAACAGTTTTAAAAGCCCTTCTGGGGACTGGTGTTGTGAATTAGCCTAGGCTATAAACACTGTGATACCTACATCAGATAACTCAATTGTTAATCTATGTTTGTTATATCCGTCCCTATTCAAATAAACAATTATTGCATGGCCCCATATTTAATAAATAAACATAAAATGAATTTATCACCTGGTTTGAGCCATGATTCAGATGTATGTACCAGAATATGCAATTTGTGGAATACACAAATACTGCAAATATGCCATTTTTGATGTGGCAGTCAGACAGAGCTCTTAAAATGTGAGTGATGATGTCATTGTGTCCTCTAGCCCTGTCACGTGACCTGGTCCCTGGACACTAGAGCCAAAGTGCATTCTTGTGTTTGGAACAGGAAGTAAATCAGCACCTTAAATCACAGCTCCGTATAAATGTTTTATATCTTCTTTCATAATGCATTCTTGGAAATCTCACGTCCTCCTCAAACATGAAGTTAGTCCTGTGAACGGACAGAGTCTACAGCAGAGTCCTGAAAAGAAGAAACTCATAAGTCCAAACTTTTGAAGGGAATATGCTTTAGGTGGATCAGACAAATATTACATTTAGAGAGATCACTTGTGTAATTTCCAACTTCTAGTTGGAAAATGGAAACGGACAGGTGAAATTTCTTGAGTTAACTAGATCTTACAAAAATGGGCGTAAATTCTCATTTTTTGGAGAAGAAACTTTACAATTTTATGAATGTTCATGATTACACAATCCTTAATCAGTATTTTTTTCCTTATGAAAAATAAACCTGGAGTTAAATGGTAAATTGTCACATATGTTTAACACTTTTCCACATTCAAGTCACTCAAAGTGCTTAACATAAAAAAAAAACACTTACTCATTCACACACACATTCATACACTAGGGTCGAGGGGGGTTAAGTGTCTTGCTCCAGGACAAACAATAGTCACCTGTGGGAGCTGGAATTGCACTACCAACCTGTGGGTCAGTGGATCTGACCACTCTACCTCACTGTTTATGCCAGGAGCGGAATTTGAACCCCCGACCTTTGGATCAGAGGACAAACACTGCTTATCGAGCTGTCTCCTTGTTGCGCTTGTTTGAGTAAATTTACATATATAGGCCGTCTTCCTCCCCTAAGCTATGAATGCTATAAAGTAGATCTTACAAAAAAAAAATTCGTCTCATTTATTTTGTTCATGATTACTGAATCCTTTTCCCTGATAGATTAAAATTCCTCTAGTATCTGACCATGAAATGAAATCAAGGTTTTTGACTGACGTGACATAAACAAAGAGATACATACAAAATAATTTTACTATAGATGTACGTTTTTGAGGAAAAAAAATGATGATGATCATGGCATAAAATTACGTATTTTTGCTTATAAAACTGTCACAGTTGTTACTCTTTAAATTAGTTCTGACAATTAGATTCTGAATAATCATAATAACTGATTAGCCAAATAATGTTGACATCCCTAAGTACTGGATTTTTTTGTTTTATTTAGCATTTGTCTTTTAAAAATATAACATGTTACTGTTTTTCTGCATTTAATCATCATCAAATAAACTATATAACTAACTAAACATTGGTATTTTGCATTGACATCACGCTGGGGGGGTCTGCATTTTGTCTATGGCGGAATGTTCACCAGTTACCATGGTGGCGCAATGCACACATTAGTAAACAATGAACAAAAATTCTTAAAACTCAAGAAAAAAAATACAAAATGGATTAACAACACATATTCTGGAGCCTGTGATCAATGCAAGAGTTTGTCACCGCATTTAGGTGTTTGATGTTCAACTAAGAAAAGGTGGGAGTGACTAACTGAAAAACTTGTTTAATAGCACAGATCAGGTCACCTTTGTTGTAGTCAGTTTGTTATGATCAGATTGTGTTAAAATAAAGATCAGATTAAAGTCTACCTTGAGTAACAGAGCTTCAGACAGACCAGTGCCTCTATTTTGCACCACACCCCCAGGGAATGTTGATGACATCAGCTGCAAAGTATCAGTTATTGGCTTAATCAACAGCTATAGTGGAAAAACCCTCCAGTTCTATATTGGAATTAAAGAATATCTCACAAATGAAGTCTCCACAGGACTAAACTGACTTGGACGGCCTGTGCAGCTGCTCTTAGTTTGAAGTGGTCATTAATAAATCATGTAGGAGTTAGGAGAGTGTTTTAATGAGCAGCTTCTGTCCTTCAGGGAGACCGCAAAGACACTAGAACAAAGTGTTATCCAGAGCAGTGGCCTCACGCACCAGAAGAAGAAATATACTGCTCCAGAGGTTCAGAGGAAGACCGCTATGAGAGGGTAGAGGTCCCGAGGATGACCAGGGAGGAGGAAGAGGTCCAGAGGAAGACAACTGTGAGAGGGAAGGTCCAGAGGAAGACCACTGTGAGAGGGAAGGTTCAGAGGAAGACCACTATGAGAGGGGAGAGGTGACGTCCAGAGGAAGACCACTGTGAGAGGGAAGGTTCAGAGGAAGACCACTATGAGAGGGTAGAGGTCCCGAGGATGACCAGGGAGGAGGAAGAGGTCCAGAGGAAGACAACTGTGAGAGGGAAGGTTCCAGAGGAAACCACTGTGAGAGGGAAGGTCCAGAGGAAGACCACTGTGAGAGGGAAGAGGTCCAGAGGAAGACCACTGTGAGAGGAAGAAGAAGATCCAGAGGAAGACCACTGTGAGAGGGAAGAGGTCCAGAGGAAGACCACTGTGAGAGGAAGAAGAAGATCCAGAGGAAGACCACTGTGCGAGGGTAGAGGTCCAGAGGAAGACAACTGTGAGAGGAAAGGTCCAGAGGAAGACTACTATGACAGGGAAGAGGTCCAGAGGAAGACTACTGTGAGAGGGAAGGTCCAGAGGAAGTACACTGTGAGAGGGAAGAGGGTCAGAGGAAGACCCCTATGACAGGAAAGAGGGTCAGAGGAAGACCACTGTGAGAGGAAAGGTCCAGAGGAAGGCTACTATGAGAGGGAAGAGGTCCAGAGGAAGATCCACTCTGAGAGGTAAGAGGTCCAGAGGAAGTCTGCTGTGAGATGGGAGAAGCGGTGCAGAGGAAGTCTGCTTGAGAGGGGAAAGGAGGTCCAGAGGAAGACTGGACATATGCGCTGCTCCTTTTCAGTTTTAAAGTAACGGGAGCAATAATGAGCTCATTAGATTCTCTATCTAAATATTATGGGATGTATTTTGTCCTTAACAGACGTCTACATATTACGCTTAATGATACAGTGATATGATGAACGATAAGCGCTTTACATCAAAAGAAAAAAAACAAAAAACACTCATTCATTTACACACACCCGTCATTCATACTCCCGACACTGGGGGCGAGGGAGGTTAAATGTCTTACTCAAGGACACAACGATAGTCTTCATGTGTGGGAGCTGGAATCCCAAGATCAACCTGTAGAGTGGAGTGGACTTTGGGAGTGGACTTTGAATTGTGGACCTTTGGATCAGAGGACAATGTACTTACTGAGCTGCTGTCTCCCCAACATATGTCATAAAGTGCTTATTTTATCTTTTTGTCTTCACCCGAGACAATGGTTTTAAATGTTTTTAGCGACTGATAAAGATCTGTTCATGAGGCACCAGGTTGTGTGGGTTTACGGCGCAGATTAGCTGGAAATGGCATATTCATTTCTTCATCGACTGAGCCCTTAATGAGTAAATCCCTTTTGTTTAGAGTTTAATCAATCACATTCTGTTGGAGAGGCAGTTTTGGTTCTCACACCGGAGACGGCTTTAGTCTTAGCTCAGCGCGCTCCTGCAAGTCACTCCGCCCTCGCTAATATCCTCCAGCGAGGTACTCCTGACTAGCTCAACATTTGGAAAGTAGCAACAGAGCGCAACGGTCAGTTTACGTGCACACTCACAGTGCTAGTGCTAAAGGGCTCATTCACAAATCCAAAGGGACAGTTTGAACTTCGCTTGAACCAGCCCGTTGTTGGCCAAGCTAACTCACGTAACTTGTCTAGTTTGAATTTGGTGTGAATTTGGTGTGTGATTGGTGGTCGGTGGGGCCAGTGGCATAAATTGGCAGACTTGCTTACCCCAGAAAGTTTACCCCAGGGAAACCGTGGCTGTAGAATTCCCTTAACGCCACTGAGTAGAGTGAATTAATAATGCGATCTAAAGCAGTGGCTCTCAAACTCACAATAATTACCACCAAAGAAAAAACTTGGCTTTCTGAAAAGGTCTAATCTAGGGCTAAACCAGG
>KN470178.1:5107-20849 GCA_000787095.1 Periophthalmodon schlosseri
AAAAAAATACTCTTGGCGATATATCGATACTGTATCATTAAATGAAACGATACGATATATCGATATTTCAATATTTTTGCACAACCCTAGTTGAGGTGGTCGGATGCCTGCACTTTCGACGTGTATGAAGTCGTTTGCCTGAATAACATTTCGTGCCAAAATGTTTAAAATTTGGAGAAAGGTTGTGAGCCTTGAGCGCTGGGATCTTTGATATTTCAAATCAACAGATTACCTCACATGAAAGGAAATACCGTCCAGGAGCCCACAAACACAACAATTATCATAACTGCTCTGGCCTGTCTGAACATGGAGTAAGAAGAAACACGCAAAAAGATCCCACAAAATGATGAGTGCGTAAAAACTAGGCCAGTGTCCACACATGACTGTTTGGGAGCGGCTAGAAGCTCAGGTATGTTACGCCAAATACAGTGACATAACGCAGTTTGGCACACAGGGGAGATATTTACAACACAACTTCAGACATGTTGGAATCTACAAATCCTTAGAAACAAGAATTACGAGAACGCAAATCCGTCCCTGCGGGGTGTTTGTGATAATCGAAAGCAGACAGATAAACCCAGGGCTGATCTTTAAAGAGCCCGTATTACACTATGTTCTGATCTATGTTACAATGTCGTTTCCTCATCACAAACATACCTGGAGTTGTGTTTTGTTTCATTCACACATGTTTAACACACAAACCCTGCATATTTAGGCAGAGTTCTTCTCTCAAACAGAAAACACTCTGTTCCACCTTGTGATGTCATGTGATACAGGAAGTGCTCCACTGGGTTTTTAGACTTCATACACCTTCACTAGAATCATTTGGATAATTTCTGCCCTGGAATTGGCTCTATACTAAACAAAACAGTAAAAGGTAGGCGTTAACTAACTGAAAACTACAGCTTCGTGACATCACAAGGTGGAACAGAGCATTATGAGCTTTGGAGATGTAGACAGACTAATAATAAAGAATTGCTTAAACATGTGTGAATGAAACAAAACACAACTGCAGGTATGTTTTTGAGGAGGTAAACACAACTGCGGTATGTTTTTGAGGAGGTAAAAACGTTCTAACATGGCTTAAAACTCACAAAAGTCCATTGCGTGATATAGAACCCTTTAAAATGGGAGGACATTGGAATAAATGAAATAGCTGAAGTCTGTCTAGAACAATATAAAACCCGTCACAACAGCGCTTCCGAGTGTAAACCAAATGTGAGACGCTATTAAGTCCCAAACCAGAAAAGCAGCGATGCAAAGACAAGAGCAGATCCGTGGGAGGGCATTTTGTCAGAAGAATTTCCCTCTTGCAGAAAATCCTTCAGCCATTTACCAGGAAAAGTGGAGGTGGGTTTCATCATTCTGCACTTGTCTGCGGACTCTGCTTGGCTAATCTGTACGTTTTAATCTGCCTTCTCCTCGACAGTCTCGCTCACTCAATTCAAAGAGATTTCAAAGATAACACTAGTGAAGAGTGGTGGGGCTGTCGACCACACAACTCACAGCTTTTGTGCACTGGCTTATCTGGCTTAGCAGATATATCACAGAGGCATTCTCAAGTTCTGCAAAGCTGCGGTGAAACTACAAAACCACTTTTCAGTAATATGTTATAAAGCACAAATGTGTCAAATTTGGCGGGATTTTTGCTTTGTAAACGGTTCAAGTCTAGAATGAGAATGGGGATTTCCAATATGTTACACTACTGCGCATGGTTTGAGGAGCAATCGGTTAAAACTTGATTAAATTAAATGTTTTGCCAAATGCCACAGTAGAAATACAGCCAAAATTTGAGTAATTTTGTCCGTCTCAAGCTTGGATAAACTGAGAGGGTTAAGGGAATTCAGTGCTAAAACCCACAACCCAAACCAATCTGCAATTACTGGGGGAATTAGGGATCTAGGTTTCTTCAGTTCTGATACCAATTTCTTTCTTTATCTTTATTTATACAGGGGAACCCAATGCGAGCACTTGGGCTCCCTTTTTCATGGGCACCTGGTTTAAAATACAATACAAGCAGAAAAACAAACAAAACAAACAAGTGTACAAGTCCATATAAAACATTACATTCCGATACTATAGCTTAAAGTATTTGCCAATACCCGATATCACCAGATACCAGAGCAGAGGCTGAAAGCAGCATTTATTTCCTTTAAACTAATATAAAATAAGACAAAACTGATCCAAATGCGTTATATATCTCGAGTAACTACTAGGCCTGTCATGAGAAACACATTATCAACTTATCGTTCAATATATGGAAGCTGGAACATTATATTTTGGGGCTTTTTCATGTGTACATTTTCTTCGTAAACGTGGGGAGATCTGGGGTATTTTTGTTGTAATACTAAAACATTTGAGCTTTAAAATGTCGAAAAAGTGACTTCTATGGCTAACTATTGACCCACAGTAGTGCATTCTGTTATTTACCTGTTCCAGCTCAGGCCGTTTGAATGATACGGTCTGTTTATACAACAGTTCACCGGGATTATCTTGCATTACCGTTATTGCGTCAGTGGCGTCAAGCAGTTTCAATATTATGGTTTATCGCAGTGTATCTCTGTACCAGTATATCGCGCTTCAGACTTTGTTTTCGTGACAGGCCTGGTAACTACAGAACATCTTCGTATAACTAGGAGTTAAAACATTATGAGACTTTCTTGGCCGACCAGTAAAAAGTCTTATTATTACATCCATAATCGGAGCACATTTTTATCCGTCAATATCAGTCCATGTCATCTGAGTCGTACGTCTTACACCTTATGCTGACGTCTGCTTTAAATGTAAAAACACACTTATGCTTGGTCTAAACCTTGAAGAAAGTTACGTGAGCAAAACCCTAAGGACACCCTGCCCTTTCAACCCTCAGTCCCACCGCCCGGCAGCAGCCAACAGCTCAGCCGGGAGTTGCTGCTGTGATGGTAACTTGTTAATCAGTATATCTACACTTGCATGCTAAGCAGTCCTGTTTGATTTCAGATTGAAGTTACTGCGCTCTTTTTCCAAGATTAGCTTCAAGCACTGACTGGGAAAAGCGCTACGGTTAAAAACTGATGAACCAGATGTTTCTATGGCGATGTAAAGTCAGAAGTTAGAAATATGCATAAAAACAAACAGCGCTTAGTCCAATGTTAAGATTTTGACAGAAAGTTGTCAAGAGTGTTACAGTTAGAATAATATTAAATAACATACACTGCAGCTGGAGCTATGTCAACACTATCTAGACCACTACATCATAAAGCTGTGGTTTATGGCGTGCACGCTTTTGGTCTTAACACATACGCTGCAAGTATGTGTGCAACAACAGCTATTCTGACATCAATAAACATGAGAGGAAAACACTCAGCAATGTAATAAATATATGTGAATGTCATTAGTCTGTAGAACTGTTTCATGCAACAGAGAAAGAACAGTCTAAATGCAGCTTCTGTTACATACAGCAGAGAAAGATCAGTCAAAATGCAACTTCTATTTCATACAACAGAGAAAGAAGAGTCAAAATGCAGCTTCTGTTTCATACAGCAGAGAAAGAACAGTCAAAATGCAGCTTCTATTTCATACAACAGAGAAAGAAGAGTCAAAATGCAACTTCTGTTTCATACAACAGAGAAAGAAGAGTCAAAATGCAACTTCTGTTTCATACAACAGAGAAAGAAGAGTCAAAATGCAACTTCTGTTTCATACAACAGAGAAAGAAGAGTCAAAATGCAACTTCTGTTTCATACAACAGAGAAAGAAGAGTCAAAATGCAACTTCTGTTTCATACAACAGAGAAAGAAGAGTCAAAATGCAACTTCTGTTTCATACAACAGAGAAAGAACAGTCAAAATGCACCTTCTGTTTCATACAACAGAGACAACACTCAAAATGCAACTTCTGTTTCATACAACAGAGAGAACACTCAAAATGCACCTTCTGTTTCATAAAACAGAGAAAGAACAGTCAAAATGCACCTTCTGTTTCATGCAACAGGGACAGAACACTCAAAATGCAACTTCTGTTTGCACAGCGCAGCAGACGTCAGGGGCAGACAGGTTAATAGGTCTGGTTGCGCTCACTTACAATTTGGTCATATCAGAAAATATTGCGCGATTTTGCGGTCCAAAAAGAAGTGTTTATAAAAAATGAGTAAAAACCTTACCTGTCAGTCTATCCTGTCCAAAACCTGGGAACTTGATAGCCTATATATTCCAATAAACCAAGAGACAAAAAGAAACCAGACATCAATCTTACGTTCCTGGGACACGAAACCCACAAAAAATACTCAAAAACCAATGTAGATTAAATGCTGGAAAAACAAACAGATGAGCGTCCTCTTCACTGACCTGTCTCCCCCAGAAGCGAGCGCCGTCACGTGAACAGCGACACCTAGCCTGATAGAGCCAAAGTAAACTTCTTTAAAAAAAAAAAAGCAACTTCTAATTAAATGCACAACAAAGTTTAACTAAAAGTTAAATGGCGGTATTTCGCGCATAGCTGCCGGGAAGTGAAGAAACTCTCTCCGTCTGTGCGAGAGTCCGGGTGCTGGGGGAGTGCCTCGCTCTGTGGCCGCGGGTGGTTACCTGACTCCAGTCATTCCGGTGAGTCCAGCCTCCACAGAGCTAACGGCTAACGGCTAACAGAGCTAACGGCTAACAGAGCTAACGGCTAACAGAGCTAACGGCTAACAGAGCTAACAGAGCTAACGGCTAACAGAGCTAACAGAGCTAACAGCATCATGCACGAGCCTCTTGTTTCCTGTTGTTGTCTGCGGGACTCAGCCACAGCACGTAGGCGTCCCCAAAAGCACACGGACAAACTTTATTTTTGTCTACCCCCCGCAGGTGACTATTTATTAATGATGTGTAACCAACTTTTAACATTTTTCCACCTTAATTACACCTCATCAAACAGTATGAGTCAGTCTGTGAACGTATAATTCAGTTTTTACCACAATAGTCTGTAGGACAGTGATATCTAATACAGATGGGTCCATTGCTGAACATTTTCTAGCCATAAACCCAAATTTGTTGTATTTCAGTCTCCTTTATTCTCTTATACAAATTCTTTAAATTATTGCACAAACCCAAAAAGCCTTGAAAACAAAAGCTCTATGTACAGAATTTGAAATATAAAATGTACTATTGTATTTGTTTTTTGTCTATATTTGTGTAATACATAATGCCCTGTGAATGTGAATGTAAAATCTTAAGCCTCTTGCACCCTGTGGAAGTGAATGTAAAATCTTAAGCCTCTTGCAGTGTTATTGTTTATACCATTGTATATATTTGAAAAATCTAATACAGATGGGGGAGCGGGCAGCAAAAACGTATATTAAATTTTACGTTGAAATCAAAATGCAGGCTTTTGTTGTAATACAGTGAGATCTTGGGGGTCTAGTCGCTGATAGAAATGATCAGGTTCAACATTTGTGCATTTACATTTTGGATATTTCATAGCAAAGTACAATGTTTTCAATAGGACAAACTGACTCTTGCCCCCCATCCAGCATCTGAAAACCACCAATATGAACGTCTCTTCATTTCACTATAAATAAACAAATGCAAAAACACTTTGTTTGCTTCAACATATATGAATATATAAATGAATATACATGTAGTTTATGAATTATTATTATATTTTTACATGTATTGTGTTTTTCAGAGTAGAGTGCTATGGAAGTCACGTCACACAATGAAGTTAGACCGTCATTACTGAGGTGAGACTGTATCAAGGTGCAATGCAGTAAAAATAGGCCGTGCTATTTTTATATTTTTATGTTATATAGGCTACGCGACTTTCCCACAAGCTTTGAGCGCATATTTGAGGTTTGATTTATGCGTTTAGTAGACACCTAGCTAAGCGTCCAAGTGAGTTAAGGATGCTCTGCTGCAAATTGACGCAGGCCTATTAATGTACGGGTCAGAGGTTTAGCCAAAAGAGCTAATATGTTCTTTATATTTTCATGTAGCAAAAACAAAAAACATCTGATTAATTCTTTACGGTCCCAGTTCCCTTGCACGTCAGTATGAAGGCAGAATGTCCTTGGCTGTGGTCCACTGTGTTCTGTATAAATAAGCACACTGACACGGCCTACTTCTGTTTCTCAAGTCTTCTTCACATGATCAGCTGTAGACAGATACGGAGGCAGCCGCGCAAACACATCGTACAGCGTCGCATGAACAGTTCAGCTAACTGCCTTTGTACTGATGAAAGAGGTGTAGTAACCTTTCTGTGACAACAATGACTCTTTCCTTTTGTAGCGGTGAACCCATGCATAGGAAGCACTTCTCTTTGTTTGCTTTCAGGCCTGGTGAATGTGCACGATACTGTATGAAGCTGTTTTATTGTTCGAAGTCCGTGACTAACTCGAGTCAAATAACCCATGTGCAACATCTGACCTGAATAGGGTCAAAGGTGTCACATAAAAAGATGAACTAAAATACAGCAGGTGTTTAATTGTTTAGGACATTTTTTAAGTGTTCAATCCCCAAAGTCAAACCACACCAACTAAGATCTGAACAAGGAATATGCTTTTATCCGTCCATTTTCTTCAACTTATCCGGGTCCAGGTCGCAGGGGGCAGGGACTCCCAGACTTCCCTCACGCCAGACACTTCCTCCGGCTCCTAGGACCCCAAGGCGTTCCCGGGCCAGCCGCGAGACATAGTCCCTCCAGCGTGTCTTTGGTCTTCCCCGGGGACGGACGCCTGAACCACCTCAGCTGCTCCTCTCGACGTGGATGAGCGGCGGCTCTACTCCGAGCTCCTCCCGTGTGACCGCGCTATCTCTGAGGGAGCGCCCGGCCACCCTGCGGAGGATACTCGTTTCGACTGCTTGTCTTGCACTGGGGCGGTTTGCAGCCGAGTGTGAAGCGGCTGGGATGAGAATCAGCTCCTCCAAATCCGAGGCCATGGTTCTCGACCGGAAAAAAGTGGCTTGCCCTGTCCGGGTGGGTGGAGAGTCCCTGCCGCAAGTGGAGGACAAGTATCTCAGGGTCTGGTTCATGAGGGAATATGCTTTTATGATGAGTAAAGTCAAAAGATCCTTTACATTATTAAACTGATATTAAATTGTTTAGAACGTTATTTTTTCATGTTTATAGTACATTTCATATTAGCTTGGCCTTGTAGACGTAAAGTTTAAGGCGGCTGATTTTTTTTTTGCTTCCATTGGTTGCGTTTGACCAATTCAATGTCCCTGGGTCAACAAAGGCACCAGAACTGGGAACATCCACATCCCTTAACAAGCGAAGAGGCGTAAACATGCAGAAACCATCTTCTGACCCCAGTAAACTGTGAAAAAGTGTGAAAAAGACTTTGAAAATATTACACTTCTTCTCAGGCCCGTTGACAGAAATTTGGGCCCCTCTCTAATATAAATTCATAGGCAGAGGTTCCAATTCTGGGCCACTAAGACCCTGGGGCCCGACACACCAGACCCTTTTGTCCCCCCCGTCGACTCCCCTGCTTCTTCTGACCCCTTTCAAGCAGGCATTTCTAAAATTGTATTGCTTAAAGGGCCGATATTACACTATTTTCCAGTCTGTTATAATGTTGTTTCTTCATCACAAACAGACCTGGAGTTGGGTTTTGTTTCATTCACACGCGTGTAACATAGGCTGAGTTCTTCTCTCAAACGGAAAACACTCTGCTCCACCTTGTGATGTCATGTGGTAATACAGGAAGTGCTCCACTGTGCTCCACTAGAATCATTTGGATGATTTCAGCTCTGGAATTGCCGATCTCTACCGAACTAAAGGTAAAAGGAGCTGTTAACTTGAAAACTACCACTACGTGACATCACGAGGTGGAACATTTTGAGGTTTTGGAGATGTAGACTGCAATTTTGGACCATGTAACACGATACGTTACAAAATACATTTTAATTTGGGTATTCAGTATCCTTCCCGTGCCATTCCCAGAGAAGGCGGCATTATGTAAACGCTGAATCATATTTTCTTATTAACATCATCCGGCTTTTCCTAATATTATTGTTAAAACTCGTATAATGGAAAAAAAATGAGTGTAATAATGCTAATTTCTCTTTTCTTTAGGCACAGCAGGCAAAAGGCCAGATTTAAAAGCTGAAAAGACAAGTCAGAAGGTACGGTTGACCCATGTGCGTTTGCGCTTTTAACTATAGGCCTGCGTATTAGCCTGGCTCAGCTCTATTTTTGTTTAGGTTATGTGAAGTTTGCCCTTGACTTCAAAAAATCTCTCCCTGTCTCTATTTCTGCCTTCACATTCTGGTTTATAGTGATACCGTCTCACCTTGGTTTTAGGTGAAACTTTTATATCTAGTGGAGACATAAATCAGAAGAAAACTACAGGCCAAATGCATAATGTGAGTTAATGGCTGAGAATAAAAGAGCCCACTGAGACGCTGTGGGAGGCAATTGTTCTGCACTTTGTCATATGCTCCTGCCGCATCCACGTGCCAGCGCTGTACTTTTACCAGAGATAGTTTTAAGTGTTTGACAGTTTAACAGATAACTGGTTTACGCGTGTTAATCCAATCAGTTACAATTATGGGTCACAGGATTAAGCTGCTAAAATGTGTTGTTTTGGGTTGTTTTAAAGGTCCCATGTTACTCTGTTTTCTGATCTGTGTTATAATGTTGTTTCCTCGTCACAAACGGACCTGGAGTTGTGTTTTGTTTCATTCACACATGTTTAACACACACACACACAGACCCTGCATATTTAGGCTGAGTTCTTCTCTCAAACTGAAAACACTTGTGTTCCACCTTATGATGTCATGTGGTAATACAGGAAGTGCTCCGCTGTGTTTTTAAACTCCATTCACCTTCACTAGAATCATTTGGATAATTTCAGACCTGGAATTGCCAATCTCTACTGAACTAAAGGTAAAATGTAGCTGTTAACTTCAAAACTACTGCTTCATGACATCACAAGGTTGGAACAGGCATTTTGAGCTTTGGAGATGTAGACAGACTAATAATAAAGTGTTACTCGTGTGTGAATGAAACAAAACACAACTCCAGGTCTGTTTTTGAGGAGGAAACAACATTATAACATGACTTAAACCTCACAAGAGTCTATTTTTCCTAATGTAGGACCTTTAATGTGAATATACAGATTTATCGGTTTAGTGGTTAAAAGAAGTACTGAATCCTGGAAAGTTGAACGCGAATTAACAATGTGCGGCCAAACGGGTTTTTTAAGTGTAGTTGGTTACCATAGAAACCATGAATCCATATGATCTGTAACATAATAATGAAAAAAAATAATGCTTTCATAACGCTGCTGTTTCTTCTGTTTGATCTAACGCATTGGCTGCTGTATTATATATGAACCGTTGCACAATATGGAGAGGGATCCAGGGCCGTCTCCTTGAAAGGTGTAATTGTACTGACGTATATAAGAGGCCACACATGATAAATGCACCACCTCTGTCCTTTTACACATTTCTATTCCACTATGTCTATGTCTAACCATTCCCACACAGTGCATCTGCTGCGCCTGTACAGGACTGTACAGACATGTGTTGGCTCAAAGTGCCCTGTGTTGACCGTGTTATCTTGTGACACATACACATACATTCAGACTGTCCTACTGTTCTCTTATTCTCTCTTCCCACTCGCTTCTCTCCTCCTCCTTGCCTCTCACTCTCTCACACACATCCCCCCTCTCTCCTTCTCTCGTTCTCTCTCTCCATCTCTCAGCTCTCGTGCGATCCTCGTATCCACCGGCAACTGCGCTAAGCAGCCTCTTTCTCGGAGCCGCGGATGCTTCACTTGACTAATTATCCTTGAAGTGCCACTGAAGACCCTTATATTTAGCGCGGTGACCTACTGAAGAAGTGCAGACACACATAGGCAGGGCTGGAGGCAGGAGCCTAACACCGGACCAGCTCTATCTTTTCTATTCACAGAACAGAGGGCTTCTGCGCGGGCACGTCGTCGCAAGTGAGGAGCGCTTTGCTTCAAAAGAAACGAGAAGGAAGCAGACAGAGGAGCACAGCTGAGAGCACAAGGCAACCACAGAATGTTCATTTTCTGCAAGAGCACATCCTCCTAGAGACAGCAACTCTGTGAAATCACCAGAGATAAGAGGTGAGAGCTTTTCAGGGCAGTGCTTTTTTAACCTATTCCCTCAGTGTGAATGAGGCAGTGCATGTACATCATCATGACCCATATTACTGAACCTGTGGTGCGGCACAGCTGGAGTCCTGTGTGCTCCCCTCTCCTCTGCTTCTCCTGCCTTCACAGCTCAGACATCAGAGCGACCACTTGTTGGCGTGACATCTGAGTTGTGTAATGACTGGTATAATGATGAATGTTTGAGCTGTGAGGTTTGTGTAGTACGAGTGTGTGTTTGGGTCCGGTCCGTGGGCTGAGTGTGCGCCAGGAGTCAGTGAGGCGCTCTTTTGTAGCCGCGGAGCCGGAGCGAGGCTTAAGGATGCACATCATGGTGAACGACAGAGACGGCAACACGAGAGACAATCTGTCACAGCAGCCTAAAGCCCCATCTCCCCAGTGTGAGCGCAGGGACGGGACAGTACTCACATCCCACACCAACTTATCGCTATGGCAGACTTTTGAGGCACAAAGCGGACCAGACTGAACCATAAAGAACCAAATACGGATTTATAAACCATTTAACACGACACGCTACAAGACACGAAACGAATACTGTACATTTGCAGCTACTTGAGTCCGCACCAGCATCTGCCTGTAATATCTAAGCCTACAGTGTCCTCTATGTGCGCCTTTTGAAAATACATCTCGTGCTCCCAGGCAGGATTCCTTGACATTTTCATCGCTAACCAAAAAGAACACATGGTTTTATAAACAGGGAGGTTTGGTAAATAAGTCACAGGGACACAAACACAGCAGTGCCACATCGTCCACGTTTGTCGATTCTTTAAAGGGCTCGTTTTACGCCGTTTCTCGTCTATGTTCTAACGTTGTTTCCTCACCAAAAACAGACCTGGAGTTGTGTTTTGCTTCATTCACGCATGTCAAACACGCAAACCCTGCATATTTAGGTTCGTAGTTCCTCGCTCAAACAGAAAACACTCTGTTCCACCTTGTGATGTCATCAAGTGGTAATACAGGAAGTGCTCCACTGCGTTTTTAAACTGCATACTGGACATGGGACGATATTGAAATACAGCGTCACGATTATCATGACCAAAATAATTGCGATTAACGATTATGTCACGATAATGATTAAAGTTGCTGACAGTTTAAAAATGTGATTTGAATAATTACGTATAATTTTAATATTATGAACAGGTTCCATATTTAGACAGTTGTTGTCGTGTTGTACTTTGTTATATGTGAAAACGACAGCGATCGAGAAGAGATCATCAGGGAGAAGTAGCTTTTTCTTGCACATTCCACACTCCTTCACTAGAATCATTTGGATCATTTCAGCCCTGGAATTGCCAGTCTCTACTGAACTAAAGGTAAAAGGAGCTGCTAACTTGAAAACTACCACTACGTGACATCACAAGGTGGAACAGAGCATTTTGAGCTTTGGAGATGCAGACAGACTGATAATAAAGTGTTACTCGAACGTGTGTGAATGAAACAAAACACAACTCCAGGTGTGTTTTTGAGGAGGTAACAGCGTTAGAACATGACTTAAAGCTCACAAGAGTCAGTTTTGCGTAATATAGGACCTTTAAGGACACCTAGGCATGTTTAACAAAATGTGTGCCTTCTAATCCCTTAATCCGACGAGCTCACGCTGCTTCATTGTATTTCGAAATAGTAAATGGCAAGTGGAACAGTAGAATTACGGTCTTTAGAACATTCTGAATGAAAAGGATCTGAGTGAATCTTTTATGCTATTACATATTTAATGCTTCAGTTTCCAGTAATATCTGCATTTTCACATCGCACCCAGACACACACAAGATCGAAATGGAAGTTAACCTGTTCTGTGTTATCGGAAAGGAACAGGACGTTTTTTCCTCTGACCAGTGGTGGAAGACTTAAGTAAAAGTACAGATACCAGAGCAAAAAAACACTAAAAAAGTAAAAGGATCACATGAAAAATCTACTTAAGTAAAAGTATTAAAGTACCTGTTTAAATATGTACTTAAAGATCACAAAGTAAAAGTATTTAGCGAAAACTTTGAGGTCTAATAAAGGTTCAAATGTAGTGATTTTGATAAAGATATTTGTAGATATTTGGATATTTTTGTTTGCTCTAACTACGAACGTGTTAAAAATAAACCCTCTGCCTTTTCAGCAGGTCTCAAACGATAATAAAAAATACTTTTACTTTTCAGTCCTGTTCAAAAATGTAGTGGAGTAGAAAGTACAGATACTGCTCTCAAATGTAGTGAAGTAAAAATAAAAAGTATCCAGTACAGCAATCGATAAGACTTGTCCAAGAGCGACCGTTGCCAATGACAAAGAATCAGTTACAAACATTTTTATGAGAGTGTGAATCATAATTAAAATGAAGATCTTTTTAAAAACTCACATCTTAGCCAAAATATTGCATTAATGCCCCACAGACACTTCCAAAGCCCTGCAGCATTCAAAGTTCTCTTTTCTCCTCTCCTGTGCTTCCCGTGTTGCATATTAATTTCTTCTCCGTCTCCTCCAGTGCTGAGTGTGCTTGGTTCACCTCTCTCGCTGTTTCTGAAGACTCCCCAAACATCTGAAACGTGTCTTTGTCTCTCTCTTATCTGGATCTGTTAGCCTTTTGTTTTTGATCATAGCTGCTTTGTTTCCACTCTGCTTCTCCTCCTCTCAGCCTCATTTCCACCCGCCGCCTCAGTCGCTCCCTCCAGAGTACCCGCGCTGGTGTGAGCGTACCTGCACCTACGTTTGCCGTTCATCATTTGTCTGTGTCTGTATTGAAGTGCGTGGGTGGAAGTTGTGCATTTTTTTCTTTTTTTCTTTTTTTTTTTTTTTTTATTCTGATGAAACCAGATAAAAGAAATGCATTTAAATGACGGGAGAGCGCAGAGTGGCTACCCCCAGAGCCTCCCGATACTTTAATACACTGAAACACATTTTAGCTGATTCAATGGAGTAATCCTGTATTTTCAACCCTAGAGTTACGTGTTAGCATACGCCTTTATGCCCTAGAGTTACGTGTTAGCATACGCCTTTATGCCCTAGCCCGGATAAATATGTCTGCATCAAAATGAGCATCTACGATAAGATTTCAGAATGTCAGGAGGGACAGATATAGGGATTGAAGAGGAACATGTAAAACGGAGCAAATTAAGTGTTGCTCAATCTAACATTGACGGTATAAAGAAGTGGACTAAGTGAGCGTGACGTCACCCACAGCGTTCGGCTCAAATGAAGCTCGTCGAGGCTGGAGCGGTTATGGGGCGAATTGGAGTCGACTTCCGTATTTGGAATTCCGGCCGCGAGTAACGTAGCACTGACTCTTGAACGTAACGCGCCTTCCCGCCCACACCGCTGATTTAGCGGGAAGCGGGCGCTTAGCAACACTGGCAATCAAAGCTGTTGCCAGCGAGAGCAGGAGAGACCTCGGGGAAAGAAGGCGCGCGACGAGCCTGACAGCAGCAGTTACAGGGAGAGGGGCGACAGTTTTTCAATAGAAAGCGAATTGGAGCCAGAGTCGATGGAGCTGGAAGAGCGCCCACGCTCGCTTCTTCATCTGTTCCGGATGCCTCTTTCCAGGAGGCAAACAGCCCCGGAGGCCCCGGGGAAGACCTGAGACACTCTGGAGGGACTATGTCTCTCGACTGGCCTGGGAACGCCTTGGGGTCCCCCCGGAGGAGCTGGAGGAAGTGTCTGGGGTGAGGGAAGTTTGGGAGTTTCTGCTTAGACTCAACGCGAAAATGGATGGATGAAGAAATGAAGTGTAATAATAATATTATTCTTGGTACTAGAACACTTTGTTCAGTCATAGTTGGTCCATTTCTTCTGATTACCAAATGCATTCACCCATAGGCCTGGAATAAAGTTAAATGGTCTGTTATTTAAACTGCTGCATTGGCATTAAAATATTCTGCACTGTCTCACTTTGTCCTTTGACCCTCAGATGATGGAAAACCGATTGTCGATGCAGAGGAGGCCGGTGAGGAACCCTCCAGGAGACAAAGGCCTGATAAAGACCAGCACCTACATCGTGCCCTGCTTCCTCTTTGTCGAGGTCATTTACCGCTCTTTCTTTTTTATTCTCTGTGGCTGATTGCTCCTCAGATTAATGGAACGGAACGAATTACTGTTGTTTTGTACCTGACCTTAACTGGACATTACTCTCACTTATGCCATTTACAGGAGTTACCTTCAAGATTAATGTGGTCAAACTGGTCAGTCCGTGTAGGTCTTTTCCCCGGTTTTAGTTTTTATTTCTCTCCACAGGAAGGCCCCATTATTCTTTATTAAAGTGGTTAAATCGAGCTGTACTGATACTGTATGCTCTGTGTTCAATGAATGAACAAACTTTTGATTACATTATAAATCAGTATTTTCATTTGCATAAATAGCCCTGAGTGAAAACACAGCGAGGGCTTGAATATTAAGAGAGTGAATTGCATCAACTGGTCAGACAGAGTGTGAAAACAAGGCTTAGCAAAGAGGAGATAGATTTACAATGTTTTTACGCATCTACACTAGTTGTTTTTTTTGTTTGTTTTTTTCTTAATCCTGGTCCCTAATATTTTAAAACCTGTTGCGGGTACAAAATGTTATACTTTTAAAATGGAAATGATGGAACTGACTTTTGTCGTTGACAGTGGCTCAGTTGGTAGAGCGTTTGTCCACCGACCCAGAGGTTGGCGGTGCGATTCCAGCTCCCTCAGATGAACGCTGCCGTTGTGTCCTTGGGCAAGACACTTGACCCACCTCGCCCCCCCGGTGTCTGCGTGCACTGGTGTGTGAACGCGTAAAGCGCTTCGAGTGACTTGAAGGTGGTCTGCGTGCATGGTGTGTGAACGCGTAAAGCGCTTCGAGTGACTTGAAGGTGGAAAAGCGCTTTATAAAAATGTGACCATGAGACTTTTAAAATGGAAATGATGGAAGTGACCTTTGCTGTAAAGAAAAGATCTATTCACTTTAAAATGGAGGTCAAAAGGAGCTAAAATTCAGTCTATGAGGTCGACGTTTTGATAAGTTTGATAAGTGTTTAGTCCGCTGTGCTACTGCATCTACCACATGACGCTCTGAGGGACACATGATCAGTGGTGGAAGAAGTACTTAAGTTTGTTACTTAAGTAAAAGTACAGATACCAGAGTAAGTAAAAGTAAAAGTATCACATGAAAAAATCTACATAAGTAAAAGTATTAAAGCACCTGTTTAAAAATCTACTTAAAGAGTAAAAAGTATTTTATTTCAATCTTATAAAGCTTCAAATGTAGCGATTTTGATAAAGATTTGTGCTGAATTTTGTTCAACAGAAACAATTTAATTACTATATTTTTTCTCCAACTGCTTTTATTTGTATATTTTTATTTCCTCAAACTATGAACGTGTTAAAAATAAACCCTCGGCCTTTTCAGCAGGTCTCAAACTATAATAAAAAATACTTTTACTTTTCAGTCCTGTTCAAAAATGTAGTAGAGTAGAAAGTACAGATACTGCTCTCAGATGTAGTGAAGTATCCAGGTACCTAAAATGTTTACTCGAGTACAGCACTTTAGTACTTTTACTTCATTACGTTCCACCACTTGAATGAAATCACATATTCCAGTCGTCTGCCTCTCCCAGCTCTCCTCCGTCTCTCCTCTGTCTCTCCTCTGTCTGTCTCTTCTCTGTCTCTCCTTTGCTTCTCCTCTCTCTCCTCTGTCTCTTCTC
>KN470179.1:11924-31390 GCA_000787095.1 Periophthalmodon schlosseri
CCAGAGGACTCAGGTGGAGGGGGCCTGTGAGAATACAACTCAGTGACAGATCTGTTCCGACAGTATTGGGACCTTATAAAATGGGGAACATGTATCAGTCATGTTTAATTTCTGTTTACTCACTCATACTGCTGGCTCTGCTCATTACTTATAGAGGTACAATCTAAATAGGATAAAAATGCAATTTGAAGGGTCGCTATTAGCAAAAAGGCTGCAATATCAAGGCAAACTGACGTCATTGCAAATAATAAAATACTTGGGGTCTTATTATGAATAACATTTCCTAACCCTAGTTTAGATATTTAGATCAGAGAACAGCACTGTCTGAAATGTGTTTATAAGGGACTACTTCATAAACTTCTGAAATACCTCACCTACTTGTTAATCATTGATACGGAAACATTTAATACCAGATCACATGACTGTATAAGGCCAAAGACTGGCTGCACCAGAACTGAAACGGGAAAAAGGGCTTTTGGCTGTTTTGCCTCACAAAACTGGAGTACATTTCAAGATCAAGTAAAACGGAATACTTTGGTGCCACAATCGCTAATTAATAATCTGGTAACAAACTTTTATACACACATCTGCACGTGTTTTACTGTTTTATATGGACTTATATACTTATTTGTTTTGTTTGTGTTTTGTTTGTATTGTATTTTGAACAGGGCGTCCATGAAAAGAGTCTGGGTGCTCTCATTGGGTTTCCCTGTATAAATAAAGATAAAGAAAGACATCTACTCACATTCAGTTCATGTTTTAGCCTTGTGTTTAAAGAAACACTATGCAACATTGAGGAAAATAGCCTGATTTCCTTCAATGCATAAATGTATTTTGTGTGAATTAAATTAATTATTAATTAACTTTTTAGCAGCATTTTTCACATAAATATACCTCATAATAATTGTGCTTATAATATTAGAGTTTTTGGCACTAGATGTCCACGAGCCTGTAAATCCAGATCATGTGGGGTCCAGCGGCCAATGGTTCCACAGCTGATGTAGTCATGACCTGCATGTTCCTGGGCGGAGTGCTGTCTCCACCCCTGCATGCTAATGAGGGATCCACCCACACCAATCGTGGCCCTTCTGAAGTCCTGCCTCCTCCCTGTGAACTGTGCCAGAACTCGGAGTGGGTACTATCTGATGTTGTGACAATCTGCCCCTACTATTATAACACCTAGTCTAGAACAAATGCTTTAATTATCAGATTAGATATGTTCTGAGTAGATGCGATGCAATTGCTAGTTTATATTTTATATTTTTTAAGTCGTTCTGCTGCTGTCGCTAACACATGCTGATGTCGCTCTTTAGACAGAATTAATTATGGAACCTTTTATGCAAGTGAGATGACTGGACCGATGCAGTTACCTCATAGAAATCTTTATAATGCATCTATAGAGATTATCAGGTCGACTTACAGGTGTAGTAAAACCTCTCCGTTTTACCACCTCCAAAAGGTCTCTTCACTTATGCATGCAGACAGACGCAATGTGAATAGCTCGATAATGTCTTGTGGGCCATCCCGATTCAGCCACACTCTCCAGTCTGTGTCTGCGGCCTCCTGCGGGCAAGCTGTTTAAATCTTAACAATCGGTAAAATGTCAGCCGCTCCCCTGACTGGCATCTCCACTGGACCCGGATCTACGTGTAAAAGAACTGGGAATTAGAATTAAAGTTCACTTCCACTCTTTGACACACTACAGTGCTCTGTTGGAGATAAGCTCAGACTCTACAGTTGGCCCTGAATCATGGCCCATTAAAGCTAATGGGAGCCGTTTGTGAGAGCCACTGCTGCATGTGTGAGTTTATCTCATGATCATATCTGCAGTCACACAGCAGGCCGCCCTGTTGACACGCACATTATATGCAATAAGTATCCATTGTGTTCTCCATGTTGGTTTTAGATTCCTGTCACAGCACGTTAACAGTTTGTAGTACAGTTATTTACAGAGCACTGCAACAATGCTTTAATGGAATTTTTCTGGTGGAGAGTCCGCCACATGTTTGTTTCCATGGAAATGTTATTGCTTTGCATGAAATGTTACAGTTTTATATTTCAGTTTTCGTGGAAGCTATAGCAGGTGGCTTCACCAGGCCAAGTTACAGGTCAGATCTGTTAGAACGAAATAATTTTTGAGTAATACAAACACACAAGATATATAAGTTTAATGCCATATTGTAGCACATTCCAGACAAAGATCTCCA
Organism: Periophthalmodon schlosseri; assembly: GCA_000787095.1. NCBI lineage: Eukaryota > Metazoa > Chordata > Actinopteri > Gobiiformes > Gobiidae > Periophthalmodon > Periophthalmodon schlosseri. Next base: position 14,132 of record KN470179.1, read on the forward strand.
TGGAACCTCCCCACCAGAAAAGTTACATAGTAGACCTTTATGTATTATTTATATTCAAAAGCAATGCCCCGGCGAAGCTGCATTCTGTTTGACTGGCACTGCATGTCAATCAACAACCAGCCAGTTCCATCGGTCATAGGCTTACATTTTAACTGCTGTGTGACATACTGGCCCCTGGAGGTTAGAATGTATATCTGCACATTAAGTGACACACATGAACCCATAGGGAGCTTTTAAAAGTCCAATTATACAAGACTGCTGCTACAAAGGCTACAAATTATCCTGTGTAAAAGTCTACATTTTATGGTTGTCTCCATAGCAGATTATATAGACTAAGCAATAGGTCTGGCTTGTGGAGGATACGTTACATGGTCAGGGGTGGTAAAGGGCCAGTGGATTGACTCTAGTGAAAAAAGCTCCTCATAAATGTGTCACTGCATGGTGCTCTGGCCTACATGCTGTTTTCCCTCTCAAGTCTCAAGGATTTGCTCTTGAGCTCAAGTTGTAACATGTCTATAGGTGTATAGACACAATTGCTAGCCTTACACTGCAGTGCCAGAATGTTTTTATTATTATTTATTATGGAAACAACAAACAGCCAGTTCCGAAAGTACTGTTCCATAGATGCAATATTTATGTATCCTTAAAAAAGAATTATTTTTTAACACTGGAACATAACAATACAATTCAAGATGTATATATTTTTTATATCTTACACATCTTACACAAATCTATACTACAATTTTGTATTGTCAGCAACCATAGACTATATATATAAATGGACTAAATGGACATAGCTAACGCGCTAGCCACCACGTTCCAAATAGGAAGCGAGCATGGGCGCGCTTCTGGCTCCATCGACTCTGGCTCCAATTCACTTTACATTGAAAAACTGTCGCCCCTCTCGCCGTAACTGCTGCTGTCAGACTCGTCATTTTGGTCTAAAATGTTCGTATTAACCCGCTCTAAATGATCCTGGGATTTTTATTTCGCTATTGTGTCTGTAAATCAAGATATGAACATTAATAACAGACAAATCAGGTGCCTTCATTTGACAGGAGCCGAATGCTACGGGCGACGTCACACTTCCTTAGTCCACTTCTTTAAACAGTCTATGTCAGCAACTCATAGTGCAATAAACTAAGCGTTTGGTATTCTGGTCTTTTTCACTACTTAAGTTTTTACTGCTGTGAGATATAACATCAGATGGTTGACTCAGCTCCGTACTCCCTACCCTAACCCAGGTCCATTAACATGCACTTAGCTATACATGTTTACGGCTGCAGCGTTTAAGAGCTCGGTGAGAAACATACCATGGTTCGGCAAATAAAAGCCCCAAAGGCAGTCCAGACATACCGTGACCTCCACTGAGCTTTATGCTGTAATAAAACATGTTTACATGCTAGTTGTCTGCTTCGGCCCGCAGGGACCAGAGGTGAAAAGGTTATCATTAAAAGGCCATCTTCCACAACCTTCAAAAGCATTCAGTGATTCTTAGTAGAGAGCATTTGGAGGTTTATAATGCTTTTACAGTCTCTGATTCCTACAAAGATTTTCCAAACAGACATGATTTAAGCAAGACCTAAAAACAGGAGGTAAAGCCAAAAGTGATATTCTTATAAAAAGTCAGAGGGGTTTTTATGCTTTGATGGATTTATTGCATGGATCAATACTTGGATTAGAATTGAACCCAGACCTTGACCTATTACCCGCCTTTCAAAAGAAAACTAAATGTTCGGTTTGGGTGGCATCAGCTTTGCGAGAAGAGATTGAGAAAAATAACTGAGATTCTATTTATTTTTGAGTAAACAAAGATTAAAGATTGGTCTCTCCTCAGGCTGGTTTTTACACTCACTAAGGAGAACATTAATCCTACCTGGCATGCAGTTCAATAGATGCAACAACCTATGTATCTGATACCTCTCCAACAGAATCAACTTTAAAAACAGTTACTTAGCCCCTGGTCATGTCTTTCTTAGACCACACTTTTGATACTAAGAATGTACTAACTATTAGACCAGGAACAATATTCAGAGTTTTAAAGAAAATTTACCCTCATGACAATTCTGCATTTGTATTTTTAAGGCGGTTTACTGCTTCACTAATGTGTACCAACACGTTATGTTATTAGCCAATTGGTGGACATCCCAAACTATCCCCATCACACCTATGGACAGAAGACATTTGACCTTCAAACTCTTTAGCAATCAAAGGTTTAGGGTTTAGCGTTAGGGTTTAGAGGTTAGGGTTAGGTTTAGGGTTTATGGTTAGGGTTAGGTTTAGGATTTAGGGTTAGGTTTAAGGTTAAGGTTTAGGTTTAGGGTTCGGTTTAGGGTTAGGTTTTAGGGTTAGGTTTTAGGGTTTAGGGTTGAGAGTTTAGGGTTAATTTTGGGGTTCAGGCTTAGGGTTAGCTTTAGGGTTTAGAGTTTAATGTTTAGGGTTAGCCTTAGGGTTTAGAGTTTAAGGTTTAGGGTTAGCCTTAGGGTTTAGAGTTTAAGGTTTAGGGTTAGCCTTAGGGTTTAGAGTTTAGGGTTAGGTTTAGGGTTTAGGCTTAGGGTTAGCTTTAGGGTTTAGAGTTTAAGGTTTAGGGTTAGCGTTAGAGTTTAGGGTTTAGGCTTAGCGTTAAGGTTTAGAGTTTAGGGTTAGGGCTTAAGGTTAGGGTTTAGGGCTAAGATTTAGGGTTAGTGTTAGGGTTTAGAGTTTAGGGTTAGGGTTTAAGGTTAGGGTTTAGAGTTTAAGGTTTAAGGTTAGGGCTTAGGGTTAGCGTTAGGGTTTAGGGTTAGATTTAGGGTTAGGGTTTAGAGTTTTGGGTTAGGTTTAGGGTTTAGATTTAGGGTTAGTGTTAGGGTTTAAGGCTAGGGTTTAGGTTTAGAGTTTTGGGTTAGGTTTAAGGTTTAGATTTAGGGTTACGAAAATAATATTTCCAAGAGCCGTCAGAACTGAAAATATGATCGACACAAAAGAGTACTGGGTCATTAGCGACAGGGCAGTTGACATGTGGAGCAAAGGAGGGCCCATGTAAGCAAACTTGGCCCAGGCCCCCCAATCTCTGTTGAAGGCCCTGACTATCGGTCCTATGGTGACTTATCCGAACAGACTCTGAGTGGTTATTTACATTTCTGGATGGCCAAGGGACTTTGCCGACATGTTTTCCTCACCTTTTAATTTATCCTTGGAACTTACGAGCTATTGTCATGATCGCAGCATTATGGGGATCCTGGTTGCGTGTGTTTCCTGGGAGCTCAGAGGTGCCTGTGCATGGCTGAACCCATCTGTGGTGAGCCATAATGGTTTGTTCACGCCACATTAGGTTAGCACTGTGCTGCCAGCAAAACGGGCCAAGGCGGGCCACTGTCTAATTAGGATGGAGGAGCCTGAAACAATGGCAACAAAGTAACTTCAGTCTGAACTCAGATATGAATCCCTTGAATTTGAATGATAAAAACATAATGATCATCAATGATCAGCGGTGCATCTTGTGAAGTACAGCGAGAGTACGCATTAAAACACATTTCACCTGCTGACAGCTTTGCATTTGATTCTGTGGACTGAAGGTGGGGCACTAATATTAGGATCATAATCATTCATTTAAAGTACTTGCAAACTACCAGTTGCATTAACGCTTTATAAAAAATAGCGAATTATGGTAAAACCTGTTTATATATTGGAATGTATACAATATCCACACAGATCACTGTCATTAATTAAGTCTGAAAATGAAAAAACGATCCACCCTTCCCTGCACACGGGCGTCAGGGCTGTACGTTTGCTATCATTTTTCGCGTGACAGAGACAGAAAATCTAGCTAATGCCAATAAAGCCTAATCGTAAGTATCATTCAGAAATTCAGCTTTCTTATTCTGCTCCGTTACTTTATGTAAAATGTGACACGTGTTCACAGTAACATCCAAACATGGCGAAAAAGCGAGTGGATATTAGGTTATAGTCGCCAAAACGCAGATTAAGTTACTAAGCTTCACGGTTTGCCAAATATAATATTATAGACTTTGAAGAGTGAAAATACATAACTTAATGTCGTAGTCACGGGATCCTGAAAAGGAAGGAGGGGCAGCTGTTACAAAACTTTAACCACGCTCGGGTCAGGTAAGTTTATAAGTTTTGGTTTAGAAATTTAGGACACAATACCAGAGGGAAACGATGAGTATACGCTTGATAGGTACAATATCTGAACTCGGAAGATGCTTCTGGACAGTCAGTCTGGGCTGTTCTGAGATAAAACGTCAAACGCTGCCAACTGAATTAACAGCAGTGCAGGTCACAACACAAGTCACAACTGCTCCCTGCACCAACAAATGGCACCACTCACATTTTAGCCATTGGGTTTTAACATCTGTGCCAAGTGCCAAAAGCGCAGTGTATTTTCTTACTGGTAACAGAAGAGTTGAAGAAACAGTGTCTCCAATGCGGGACTTTTACAGTGTCTCAAAGTCAAAGTGTTGTCTTAATAATATCCACATTCAGTCACAGTCTGCAGCGTCCGCGCGTGAAGTTGAAACCAAACACATAATATGAACCAAACTGTCAAAAAACTCCTCCTTGATCCTGCTAAAAGCGTAATTCCCAGGCAAATTTGGTGTAGTAAATATATCTGTGCGTGTAAAGCTGCAGCCAAATGAGTCAGTGTAAAATGTGCCATAATCATCCTCCTTCGCTCAGGTAACCGCAGAGTAAAATCGTTAAGTTATCAAAACAAAAAGCACGTGCTCCACAGCGCTGCCTTTGTGATTAATCGCTATAAGTAGAGAAAACAAAAGTGAAACTTAAGCGCATCCACGTGAGCTTGAGCTGTGCGTGCTCTTGTTCGCTTGGTTGCGCATTCGTTTTGAGTTATAACTAAACAGACATCACATAGTCTACATATTTTTAATAAAGGAATTATAGTCATAACGTGATTAAAAGCTTGAATAATATGTTTGCTTAATATTTGCCATTAATTTACGTTTCAAAAAATTGTTGGAGTAAAAATGAGATGTAGTGCTTCTATTTAATCTTTAAATGGTTCTTTCTAACAATAGTTACTTTTATATGTTATTGTGAATGTTAAACAAGCATCTATTGTTCAGCTTGTTTTTAGACTAATATCTGTGGGGGAGAAGTCTTGATTATGGGGGGCCTCCATAATCACACTGAATTTTGTGTTCTGTTAAAATGTGTTTAAAACATTTACCACTTCAATCTAACAAAGCTTCAAATATTTGAAGCTTCAAGATTTGATAAAGATTTGTGCTGAATTTTGTTCAACAGAAACAACTGAATCAGTAGTTTTTTCTAGCTGTTTTTATTTGTTTCTGTTTGCTCAGAATATGAACAGGTTAAAAATAAACACTCAACCTTTTCAGCAAGGTCTCAAACATAATAAAAAATACTTTAACTTTTCAGTCCTGTTCAAAAATGTGGTAGAGTGAAAAGTACAGATACCTGCTCTCAAATAAAGTGAAGTAAAAGTAAAAAGTATCCATTTGAAAATTGACTTAAGTAAAGTACAGACACCTAAAAATTCTACTGAAGTACGACTTTTACTTTACTTTTACTTTGTTACGTTCCATCCCTGACAACTACACTGATTAAAGGTGCACTTTGTAACTTTTTCCAGGGGGAGGGTCTGCCACCTGCTTGTCTCCATGGCGATGCTATTGCTTTGCCTGGCATGTTCCATGGCATCTACAATGGAGAAAAACAGGCTCACAGTAAGAATTCATGTTTTTTAATTGAATGATAAAACCCTTGTAAATAAATGCAAGCTAATAATTTAAAAACATTTGAACATTTAAACAAATAATAAACAGTCACATTTTCATATAGCGCTGTTCCATCTTCAAGACACTCAAAGCGCTTTACATCAAGGAAACACTCACCCATTCACACACACAGACACTGGGGGTGAGGTGGGTTAAATGTCTTGCCCAAGGACACAATGACAGCATTCATCTGTGGGAGCTGGAATCGCACCGCCAACCTGTGGGTCAGCGAATCTGACCGCTCAACCAATGATGTTTATGTCGAGAGCGAGACTCGAACCGCCAACCTTTGGATCAGTGGATAAACGCTCTACCAACTGCGCTACTGTCATAAGAACTTTTATTATTATCACAGAAAAAACAACATCTGCAGTTCCAAGGAAAAGATGTAGTTTTAGTTCAGAGTAATTTGTCTATAGCTGTAAGCAGAGAAAATATAATTACCAATAATTACCATAACTCGTTGAATCCCTTTTTTAAATGAAGGGGAATAATTTGGGGAAACAAAGAACTAAACCGATGTGGAAATGTTTAACGTGCTTGATCATTATTATGAGCGTGTCCAAACCAGTCAGGCATAGTTCAATATAACGGACTCTCTCTCCTGACATGACATAACAGTGGTGAGAATCCCGCTCTCTGCCTCACTGCTCTCTCGACGCTAACACAAAAGTGACATGTTTTAATTTTCTCTCACAGCAAAAGGGAGGTTCCAACTTCCACTTCACAATTCATAAGGATCAGGCGTTTCTTCTACTGTTCACCTGACATTCTGATTAACACGTGAACAGACAAGATGAGGCATTTGGAGTTTGACAGCCTTCAAGAGATGACAAATAACTCTCTTTGCAGATATGAAAAACACTGAAATATGACCACTACTGCGCAAATGTCAACAGTTTCCATTTAAGATAAGATACATTGATTTGAATGTGTAAACAGCAGGCCCGGGTGCAGACCGAACTGACTGAGGCTGCATTTGAGTTTCATAATATGCTTCCATTAAGTGTCATTGTCTGGTAAACAGTCTAATCCATGCACAAGAGGCGAATCGTTTAGCTTCTTGTTTCATGCAACATTTGGACTTTTTTCCATTCAAAAGACATAATACTATCTTTGAATTGTTAAAGCAGACCTATTCTGTAAAATTGACTTTTCAGAGCTTTTAACCATGTTGTAGTTGTTTCTCCTTCGCATTTACTCTCTCGAAGTTGTATATGGAGTGATTTGTGCATGTTCTGAGCAATTTTAATCTCTTATTTTCCCCCCGCCACCGGCATACCACTGGCCCTTTGTTCTGTACTTATTTCGTTCTCCAATTTTATTTTCTTAATTGGCAATACTCATAGGATTCGACATGTCGCGTAGTCATTTTGGTACAAATGAAAAAAAATGTGATGCTAACATGATATGCAGCTGTCCATAGGAGGGGCCAGTGACTGTACAGCTCTTTGTTGTGGTCATATTTACGGCAACGTCAGCTCCCATTGGGCACCGCAGTTTTGTAACGCAGAGGTCAGCGGAAATGTTTCATTTATTAAGTAATTTTAGATGAATACTGCGATTTAAAATGTGCAAATTATATCAGAATGACCCATGGGTGTCGTAGATTATAGCTATATAGCAGGCTCAAGCGCAACGTCTTCTTTAACCGCTATGGCAACAGTACTAATTTTAGATCAAGATCTGGAGCCAGGTCTACAAGTACTGCACTGCTCCTGACAGGTTGCCCCGGTGACACTGAAGGGTGGGTCAAATGCAATGGATGCATTTCTCTATGTGGACGATAAATTGCATCTTAACCTTAGCTGCAAATATTAGATTTAAAGGGCCCATATTACACTATTTTCTGATCTATGTTATAATGTTGTTTCCTCATCACAAACATATCTGAAGTTGCATTTTTTCTTTATTCACACATCTTTAACACACAAATACTGCATATTTAGGCTGAGTTCTCTCCAACAGGAGACACGCTGTTCCACCTTGTGATGTCATGTGGTACAACAGGAAGTACTTCACTGTGTTTTTAAACTCCATACCTTACCATACTCCAACCTTCACTAGACTCATTTGGATAATTTCAGCCCTGGAGTTTCCAATTTCTACTGAACTAAAAGGTAAAAGGTAGCTGTTAACATCAAAACTACCACTTCATGACATCACAAGGTGGAACAGAGCATTTTGAGCTTTGTAGATGTAGACAGACTAATAATAAAAGGTTAAACATGTGTGACTGAAACAAAACACAACTCCAGATATGTTTTTGATGAGGTAACAACATTCTAACACGCCTTAAAGCTCACAAGAATCCATTTTGTGTAATATAGGACCTTTAATTAAAACCCATGGAGAATATTATGTTGTTATTATTGTACTGAAATAGGTAGCCTATTTGGCATGATGCAATCCAATCCAACTTGTGTATTACCATATCTTGCACCACTGCTTCCTTCTCTCCTCTTGAGTGCCTCATCTTTCTTTCCCTGCAAACACTGGTGTCTTCTTCAAGTGATAAATGCCTAGTTCCTCTGCACACTGTCTGGCTGTGGACACTCTTAAATTACCCCAAGCTGTGGAGAGAAGAGGAAAGAGGAACTTAAAATAGCATTTGGACAGGCCTCTTTTTCGTAGAGTGGTTGGCCCTGTGTGACCCCTCCGCCGTTCCATTGTCACTCAGCTCTGCCCCTCACAACACTCGGAGGTGAGGGGGGAGTTATTGATGATAATCCCATAGACCTCTGTCGTTCTTTGCCCACCACTCTCACAAAGCACGTCCCCTGCAGGCCCGATCCTTCTCCGGCTTCCTCTCCTCTGGTGCTACATATGAATAATGTTGTCCCCAAGCCAGAATGAGGTCAGGATCATAATGAGGAGACATATTGTGCAGTTAAGGCTGTCTACAAATGGGCCATCAATAAGCAAAAGGTGTTTGGAAGAAGCAACATAGAGTCTCTGTCCCAGCATCTGAAAGAAAATATGATAATCTGAATATTTGAACAAAAATATGTGACAGGGTATCACTTTATGATAACTACACCTTAATCAGCCTTAAAGCATGAAAAAAATACTTAAAGGGCCCATATTACGCTATGTTCTGATCTTTGTTATAATGTTGTTTCCTCATCAAAAACATACCCGGAGTTGTGTTTTGTTTCATTCACACATGTTTAACACACAAACTATGCATATTTAAGATGAGTTCTTCTCTCACACAGAAAACACTCTGTTCCACCTTGTGATGTCATGTGGTAATACAGGAAGCGCTCCATACACCTTCATTTGAATCATTTGGATAATTTCGGCCCTGGAATTGCCAATATCTACTGAACAAAGGGTAAAAGGAGCTGTTAACTTGAAAACTACAACTTCATGACATCAAAAGGTGGAACAGAGCATTTTGATCTTTGGAGATGAAGACAAACTAATAATAAAGGGTTACTCAACATGTGCGAATGAAACAAAACACAACTCCAGGTATTTGATGAGGTAACACAAGAGTCAATTTTGTGTAATATAGGACCTTTAATGAACAAATAGTTGATTAAGAATGATTACTATAGGCAACTACTGCATTAAGAGGTTATGGTTACGAGAGTCCACGCTTCATTAAGGCTAATTAAAGTAGTTATTGTAAAGTGTTACCTTAAGATTGTAATAGCGGTTGTTTTTTATAGAGGCCATTTTAGGTAAACATTGGTAAAGACCGTTTAATTAGTTTTATTAAAATGTTGGAAAGCTCCCACAAAGACACAATATGCTGTTTTCTTCAAAACCAAAATGATGATTTAACTACAATTTTACCACAGATTTTGAGCAGTTTCTTATTGCAACTTTTTAACGATTTGGTTGATGGTTTTCTTCAAAAACTATTTAAAATTAAATCTCAGAAAAGTGAACAAGAAAAAATCATTTGTCATTCATTTCTGAAGTTACAAATCTATAGTATTTCCAAGGTGACCAAAACAAAAGTCCAAAAGTTCGCGTTGTGCTGCTGTCAGACAGATGAATGTCGCTGGTGGACACATGACAAATTGATTGTTATTGGTGCCGTTAAAGTGATGAAGAGCCCGAACCTCGGCTGGGGTCTGTTTGACCTCCACCGCTGTCACATGAGCAACACAACTTGTCATCAAAGTCCGTTCCAGCCCAGAGAGCTGCAGTTAACCTTTGACCTTTCACCTCGGCTGCCCTGCATTTAAGTGGGTGCCCTTAAGTTTGCTAGACTGATTTCTTATAGACAGTGGCGATATATAGAAGAATACTTTCAAAATGTATTTAGTGAAAGAATACTGAATACCTGCATTAAAACGTATTCAGATGCATGGTCCAAACAGAGTACTGTGTTCTGAATAGTTCCAATACTCTCACAACGAGTTGCATTTAAACTATAGTGTAAAGACGCAACAGAGGATTAAAAAAAGCTTTATGTTTGTTCCATTGTTTGTTGTGCATTTATTTATCACTAATTAGACATGGAAAAATCACACATGCACTCACAACAAGAGCAATGTTTACTATTTTTCTCACTTATTATGAGCAGTTTGAAGCCTAAATTGCGTGATCAAATACCACCATGTATTTATTTGATTTCAGAAGTAACTGTATTCTGAATATCACCAGATGAAAGAGCAACTGCACCGGGATATCCATCTATCCAACCATTCTACATTCTCTGCAGTCTAAACAAGGACTCCCAAACTTCCCTCACTCCAGACACCTTGAGCTCATCCGGTGGGACCCCAAGGTGTTCCCAGGCCAGCCGAGAAACATAGTTCCTCCGGTGTGTCCTAGGTCTCCCCCCGGGGCCTCTTCCCAGTGGGATGTACCCAGAACACCTCTCCAGGGAGGCGTTGAAGAGACATCCAGAACAATGCCCGAGCCACCTCAGCTGGCTCCTCTCGACATGGAGGAGCAGTGGCTCTACTCCGAGATCCTCACTGCGCTCCTCACCCTATCTCTAAGGGAGCACCCAGCCACCCTGCGGAGGAAACTCATGTCGACCGCTTGTATCCGTGATCTTGTCCTTTTGGTCATTACCCAAAGCTCATGACCATAGGTGAGGGTAGGAACGTAGATTGACCAGTAAATCGAGAGCTTTGCCTTTCAACTCAGCTCCTTCTTTACCCCAACAGTCCGATACAGCGAGCGCATCACTGCAGACGCTGCACCGATCCAACTGTCAATCTCACGCTCCATTCTTTCCTCACTCAACAAAACCCCAAATACAGTTAATCAAAAATAGTATTCAGAGTACATATTCCCAGTACATCTATTCAGTTACTTCCCAACACTGCTCATAGATGGTCTGTGGTGCTTCTGGTGGGGTTTGTTGGGAACTATACCAAATAGTTTGAATGGACCTAATCCTTAATTTGATGCCCTTTTAAAATTGTAAAGGATTATCACCACTTTGTGCACCGTCAGATATCCAATTCACCTTCTAAACTGTTTTGTATCTTTGGAACACCTTTTATATTTAGTAACCTTGTTTGTAAAATCTAAAAATGTTACACAGTTGAATTCTAACCAATCGTTGCTTATTGCTAACCTGCTAATTCTGTCTTGACTTCTCCAGTAGTCAATTGGAGCTTTGTTTGAGGGTTAGACAAAGTTGAACGCTTCTGTCAAGACCCTTCCAATAACCCCAGCTGCTAGCACGCAACCGATTAGAAGTTTTAAACGGGGAAGAATTTTGGGAACGCCGAGAAATCAAAGTAAAATGTCGATAAGCGTAGCATGCCAATAACAGACGAGGAGCGAAGCAGCCAGGGCTCGGAGGAAGGAAGCGGGCAGGGACAGGGAGAGAATCTGCCTTCCATTCAAACAGCCTGCCATATGGCTTAGCTCCACTGCACAAGCTGGGCAAATCAATAGGATTCATTTGACAGCATTTCTCAGTGGATGTGTTATTAACAAAAACTTCAGACCAATAAAAGACGTATAGTTAAATGGGAGTTTACAACCAAGCACTTATTCAAATCAAAAAGTCTGATAATACTCCCCAGTATGGCATTAAAGGCGCTGTACCTGATTTTTTTGTAAAAATATGTGGAAAGCAGAACTAGTTCATTTTAAACAGGGGCGGCGCCAGACATTTTTGGTTGGGGGAGTTTAGGGACTGCTAAAGTCTTCAATGTTGGTGCTCACTTAACATGTTAATGTAGAGTCTTTTAACAATGGGCCGTACCCTCCACTCCCTACCACCTCTACCATGTTTGCGTCGCTGCTTTAAAGAAGTTTAAATGTAGCTAGCGGCCTCTAGTGATTTATAAAACCTAATATGGAATTGTTTATTTTATTGTAGTCTCATTTTGGTTGCCAGTTGATCATTTTTAGTCAAAAATGGAGGAGCTATGGAGGTGCATTGGCCATTCTAGGGGAGGCTAGTGCCCCCTCAAGCCCGCCCTGGCATCACCCCTGATTATAAACATCATGGTCATGGTCCAAATTATTCCTCACTTACCTTATGCATTCAGAGCATCATAATTACTCGCCATGATGAGTTTATAAGCTTTTCACAACTCTCAGAGACCCGAGCGTAGTTTTGCTGTGATGCTAACAACAACTAGCATGCTAACAGTGCACTTTCCTGATGATCAGACAGTAAAACGCTTTATAATTAGATGTAGACAGCACGCAACAGACATATTTTGACCTCAAGAGCTGCTTATAGAATATATCTGTGCTGCGACAAGACACATTTAGCTCTAATATGTGAGAAAAAATTGGGTTTAAGTCATAAGCCTTTAACTTAGCTATTTTTCATTGCTTTACCTGCTTGTATCCATGGCCCTTTTAAACTATGAACTTCCAAATATGTAACAAAAAACAAATCAAAATGGTGCTGGACTGTTTAATGCAATAACCAGCGATCTTAGTTCAGGCATAAAACCTTCCATCACATCACACATATATATCACATTATATATCGACTCTCACCTAAAACAGAAAACTGTACCAAATGAAAACTCTACAACATGTGATAATGTTTTCATACAAAAAGTTAATATTAATATAGTAGATGAGAGAGGACGTACTAACATGCCCTTGTGACTTGAGCCTTTAAAAACATGATTTTCGGCCATGTTTTCTATGGCACATGTAACACAGAAGGACTTAGACATTATTTTAGCAGCAAATATGGCCAGTTCAAATAAATGGCCACACTTTTGACATAGGCCAATAGATTATTTGCAAATATCTCATGATCCATTCATCTGAGGAGGCTGAAATTTGTACCAGAGGTGGATGGCCCTATAAAGCTCTGGTTCGTGCAACACATTTTCACAAAAAAAAGAAAGAAAGAAAAAAAATGTCATAGGCCGTTATTTTAGGTGGGTATCAACATTTAAAAAAATTATAATAAATGAAAAAAAATCTAGGCCTTTGGTTTTTTTTTTCCCCTTTTTAATGCTTTCTATTTTGATCACATCTCTGACCTGTAATATTTAATAATAAGTATTCACTGGATAGTTTGATCTTCATGCAGTCCACTGATGTTTTGATGTTAAATCCACACAGATCTGCAGCGCTGTCCTGGTGTGAGCGTGATTTAATCTAGATAACAACAATGCACTATTATTCATAATTGTGGTCTGCGTCGGCACCTCTGAAATTACACAGCGCAGACACCTCAAACAGAATGGCTACCTGCTGACAACAGACCTGTTTAGCAAGTAGATGGAGTGAGTCTTTAGTTCCTATTTTGTTTTGTTATTAAGCTATAATTTGCAGGGAAAGCAAACATGACGTGAATTCCTGTTGAACGAGCTCCCATTTTAGGTTGGTTATAAAACAAGCTAATCATTTCATAATAAAACCAGTTATATCGATATAATGGTGATGTGAATTGTAACGCTGATTAAATGGGTTTGCAGTGGTCCAAAGTTATTCCTCACTTTCTTTATGCATTCCAAGCATCCGAATCACAGTGATGAGTTTATTGGCTCTTTTCATAACTCCGAGAGACCAGAGCGGAGTTTTGCCGTGACAGTAAAGCTAACACCAACTAGCATGCTAACACGCACAATAAAATGCTTTCTAATCAGATTACTTATTTTGACTTCAAGAGCTGCTTATGTAATATATCTGTACTGAACAAGACCAATTTTACTGAAATATATAGGAAAAATTTGGATACAGGACCTTGTTTACTTTGTAGCGTTTGGTTCTCAAGTCAGTTATCCAATCAGAAAGCAGAATCAGCTCCTCGCCTTGAGTTGCCAGATTCTACGACCTAACCCAGTTTTCAATAAACCTATAGGACTTCATAATATGATGTTTATGTAGCAGCTAAATTGTGATTATATTGGCGTTTTTAAACAACTAAATGTGCATGCTGCTGCCATTACCTTAAAATATGTAAGAACAGTAATGGTGTATTTTCACACTAGCATACATTGTTTATATAGGATGGTCTGGTTGTGCACTTTGCTATTTGCCTATATAATTTTTGCTTGGGAGGCAGCAGCATCCTGTGCCCATAATGAGGCCGCTCCTGGATTGCTCTGCCCAGCTGCCAGCAGAGGTCAACAGCAGGTGAGCACTATTTTCCCTCACTGACACTTACACTGCAGTCAACGCTCTGAATATGGCATTTTAAACTCACCCACATTTGCAAAAACATTAAACGTGTTAAAGGTCCATCCAGGGCTTACATTAAAAGATATTATGAGCAGTACTGTTCACTCCATTTTCAGTTCTGTCGTCGGTCGTAGTATTTCCAACTACATAATGTCCACTAAATCCGATTACTACACACATTTCAAGTATATATTTTCCGATGAAGATTAGATGGTCTGCCAAAAAACACTTTTAAGAAGCAGAGTTTTTCTTTCGGCTCCTTGGAGAATTCAAAATCCGCCTTGACACCACACGTCTTGCAACTGACAGTCTCGCTGCTTCCTCACTTCTTAAGAGGGAACATTCTACCATTTCATGCACAGCTCTCTATTGACGGAGGTAAGCTGTCTGGTAACATATCTTGGGATTTAAGACTCACCCAGTGCATTCTTTGAAGAAATGCTACACCTTTTTCCCCAAACAGGAGGCCGAGACGTTCTTCTGTCAGACGCGTCCTTCTGAAGAACTTATGTAATCAATTTGACTGCAGCTAACGCACCTTTCTTCTCCGTTTTATAATACTGGATTATACTTTTCTCCTTCCAATCCAGGATCTGCAACACCTTTTTGAAGGGTACGCATGCACAAATGAAATACTCACAAATCTACTTTTTAAGCCAGGAATAGTACAGAGTATGTCAAGTAAATTACAATAGCACTATGTATCTTTGCTGGACTAATGGGATTGTTTCAAGATTAAAATTCCAGGCCCCCCTAGCATATAGGAAAGATAATATTAAAGAACATATATTGTGCTTATGTCTGCTATATAGTTATAATCTATGACACCCGCGGATCATTATGTTATAATTTGCACATTTTAAATCGCAATATTCATCTAAAACGACTTAACAAAAGAAATACATCTGCTGACTTCTGTGTTACAAAACTGTGGTGCCCAGTGGGAGCTGACGTCGCTGTAAACGTCGTCACTGAGCTGTGTAGCTGTCGGCCCCTCCTGTGGATAGCTGCATATCACACTAGCGAGTAGCGGATTTTTTTTTTCATTTGTACCAAAATGACTATGCGATGCTATAAAATTGAAAAACAAAGTACGTCACAGTGGGCGTGTGCCGGTGGCGGTGAAAGCAGGAGTTGATCGGCAATAAGGCGTCTTGAAAATAAACGATTAAAGATCTCAAACATGCAAGAATCACTCCAAGTACAACTTTGAGAGGGTAAATGAGAAGGGTAAAAGCTCTGAAAAGTCGATTTTGCGGAATAGGTCTGCTCTTAAGTTACATTTGTAGCAGCAATTATAAAAACAGCGATTTACTAGTTATGGAGGACTTAGACCAATAGCTGCCAGTCCACCCTCCTGCTTCAGCCCTTTCCACAGCTAACATCAAGTGTAATGTGGCAGTATAGCCTGCAGGTGGACTCTGCCACTTAGGAGCTCCATTTTCATTGGTCGTTTATATCAGCTGTCAGTCAATATAAGCTTTTCACACATCGCTCGCCCTCTGTCCTCACACACTTTCTTTTGTTGTCGTCTCCAGGTAGTACGCACCTGTGTGTGCTGTAAGCTCTGGGACGTTTGTAGCGGTGCCAGGTGGATGGCAGTGCATAGGCCACGATGAGGTGTGTCGGCCGGGCGTTTGTGTCAGAACAGCATAATGCTTTGTGGTTTGTGGCTAAAACGTAGCCTAGACATCAGTTTTTAACTAATGTAATGTAATAACTCATCTTTATGTCAGGTGCCACGGTGTGATCTTGGCCTTTTCGCTGTGACCATGAACTGTCCTCAATGTGTAATTTCAAGAAAGGTGGACATGTTTGAACTGTGATGATGAACGGGTGAAATGAAGTCCAACAAAGGAACTGTTAAAAACAATTTCAAGCTAACTTATTTAAAGAATAAATCCTGTTACGTGAATAACTTAAACCTTGCCTCTAGCGAGTCAACGACGAACTTGCGTGTCTCAATTTAAGGTCCTATCTCAGGTTGCGTTGTTGTGTGGCAGTTATATTTTGTTACAGCTAAAGTAAAAGAAAAAAAATTGTGCCCAACCGACCACTCTACCACAGTAATATAATTTGTAACACTATGAGAAGCTTAAGGAAGTTTTGATACAGTATAATGCTAACCCATAATAATGCCATTAACACAGCAGGTTCTGTATTCATGAGGCGGCAGTAGCTCAGAGCGTTTGTCCACTGATTTGAAGGGTGGCAGTTCAAATCCTGCTTCCACAGATGAATACTGTTGTTGTGTCCTTGGGCAAGACACTTAACCCACCTCGCCCCCAGTGTCTGTGCACACTGATATATGAATGTGTGTGTGAATGGGTGAGCGGTTCCTTGACGTAAAGCGCTTTGAGTGCCTTGAAGGTGGAAAAGCGCTATATAAAAATGTGACCATTGACCATTTATACTTAAGTAAGAACACGCAGACCACAGTAACTTTACTTTAAAACTTGAAAGTGCAGAAACAACACACCGACATATGGTAATAAGGGGCTAAACTCATACAGCCGCTCACTTCTCAATGCCTCAGAAACTCGTCGATATTTCTGTCTAAAATGGTTTGATTTAATTTCACATTCGTCACAGCACTAATCCTCCATCTTGGCAGTGGCGACAGGCCTGGACCTCTGAGTAGGACTCTCCCAGCGGCTCCTCCATGTTCAAATGGCAGTGCTTCCACATTTACCAGCCGCATCCCACCAGAGGGACATCGGCTCCTAATAATGCTCACTGAAACCTCCTCAATCCAGCCCTGCTCTTCCATAACTCAACTCTGGGTTATTTACGCCCACATCTGGGGAAAAAAGGAGGAGGCATGTTTGGGTCTATTACTGGTCTAAGACAGATCCCTGTAGAGCTAACAACAGTACAGTGACAATGTAAAAGATGCTATTTGGAAGAGCAGGAA
>KN470179.1:31455-42378 GCA_000787095.1 Periophthalmodon schlosseri
CCCCTTTAGTTTGGTGCAGGGAAAGATCATAGACTTTCAGAGCATGTTGCAGTTAGTCTGAATAAATGAATTATGAATGGGGAGCAACACTGAACTATAAGAGCGAACTATAGCCGAGTGAGTTGAGAAAGAGTGAAGTGTTGCGGCAAAGGTGACCCGCTACGCCGCTCAATGCACAAATTTATGCAACACCAAAAACACAGGGCATTCTGGGATACCAAGATCAGAGGACTTTCGACTGGGGCTAGAATCACTCACATAGCAAAAATCTCTACCAAGCTAATATATGGGTTTGCTTATGTGTGCAAAAATCAAGCATAAGATTATGACCATCTGTATTCATAATGCAAACTACTTAATATTTCAACACTTTCTGACAGGATATATTTGCTCTCAAAGCTTGAAGTTTAGTTAAGATTTCAGATAAGCACACAGATGTTGTATAATGCTACTTAAAGCCCCTGTATTAAGAAAAAAACAACTTTTGTGAGCTTTAAGCTGTTATAATGTTTTTACCTCCTCATAAACATACCTGCAGTTGTCTTTTGTTTCATTCATGCATATTTGAGTAATCCTTTATTATTAGTCTGTCTACATCTGCACAGCTCAAAATGCTCTGTTCCACCTTGTGATGTCATGTAGTGGCAGTTTTCAAGTTCACAGCTCCTTTTACCTTTAGTTCAGAAGCGATTGGAAATTTCCGGGCTGAAGTTATCCAAATGATTCTAGTAAAAGTGTATGGAGTTTAAAAACACAATGGAGCACTTCCTGTATTACCATATGACATCACAAGGTGGAACAGAGTGTTATCCATTTGAGAGGAAAACTGTAATACGCAGGGTTTGTGTGTTAAATATGTGAATGAAACAAAACACAACTCCAGATATGTTTTTGATGAGGAAACAACATTATAACATAGATATAACAATGGTCTAATATGGGCCCTTTAAGCAAGGAGCCATTTTGTCCTGGCTGTTCTATACATTCTAGTTCTGTACGCTTTTGATTCTTTGGCCCATATTCAAGCATTTTTATTTCTTTGAAGGGTCTGCTTTTTCTAGTTCCACACTATGCAATTAAACTTATTTCTTCATAGAGGCCAGGTTAGGTCAAGTTGCAGGTCAGATGGAGAGGTGAGCAATAAATGGTAAATGGTCAAAACTTTTCCACCCTCAAGTCACTTGCAAGCAATTTACATCAAAGAACCACTAACCCATTCACACACACATTCATACACCAGTGTACGCAGATACTGAGGACGACGTGGGTTAAAGACAAGGACACAACGGCAGCATTCATCTGCGGGAGCTGGAATCACACCACCAACCTGATTGTCAGTGGATCTGACTACTCAATCAAAGATGTTTATGTCGAGAGTGAGATTCAAACTGCCAACCTTCGGATCAGTGGACAAACACTCAAACTGAGCTACTGTTGCCGGTAAAATACCTGTAACTGAATAAAGATAAGTTTAATGCCAAACTGTGGAACATTTCAAGCACAAAAAATCCAAACAAATCAAAAACAATGACTTGTCACATACATTGATATTGTTATTTCTAGAGTTGTAAATGCTAAAATAGAAGACTCAACACTTAGATGGTTTGATGACTTTTAATGGCCTGTAAATATTTTATATACAGTATGGCTGCGTCCCAGACAATAACAGCTTGTAAAGCAGAACACTTAACTCACTATCGGAGTGCTTTAGCTGTGTTATGATACAAATAGAGCTGCATGTCCTCACTTGGCTTGTGTAGAATGTCACATCTCCTGTAATCTGCTCCCATCTCCATAACATTTTGGGTAAATAAAAGCAATTTGCTGTGAATAGTCTTGGTGGTTATGAGAACAGTAGTGGTTTATTTGCTGCTCAGTGAAATGGCTCAGAATGCCAGCACAAATTACGATTTGCATCTGACATTTACAGCATTCTCCTGAATAATTTGCTGTCCCGGAGCTATCTTTCCGACACATGATTCAGTCCGTCAGTTCAAGACATATTTGTTTACATTTGCAGGCAGATATGGCAGGGGTCTTGAGGTTAAATTAATTTACTTTAAAGGTAAGACGTCACGTTCTTTGAGGTCATCATCAGTGGGTTATTGGATTAAACGCAGGCTGAAATTGGCCCCCAATGTTTCCCGCCTTTGAAATATTTGTTTAGCGTGAGTGACTGTGTATCATGTGAATAATGTAGTTACAGAATAATGTGGTTACAGGGGCGCACATATGACAGGGCTGGTCTGGGGGCCTACTTTCTCAGGGGTCCCATGTTCGTATTGAAATGTTGTGTAAATTCAGTGTAATGTTACTAATAATATTACTCTAGAGCAGGGGTTCTCAAACTTTTCAGTTCCGACCCGCAAAATAACCATGCTGCCGATCTGGAACTGCCATTGGAAAAAGACATTGACATCTGCAATCATTTCTAGTTTCGAGTAATGTTTTGATTTCTAAAACATTTAAAATAAAGTCTAATTGTGTTTACTAAAGTAGATTATGGTGTTATTTGGTTTAACTTCCATAAAATATACTGTCATCAATGAAATAATAGAGTACATAATTAGTCATAATTTCAAAATGATATGTTCCAAGTCATGTCCTAACCGCCAGCTTAGTGTCTTGCGACCCCCCTTTTAAGTAGAAGTCCAAGAAATTTAAAAAAAAAAAAAAACATATTTGAGGAAACTACAATCCATGCCTAATTGTAAAAGTATTGTCAGTGTGTAACCATAGACTGTATATATAAATGTACATAGCTAACACCGCGTTCCAAATAGGAAATGCTCAGAGGCGCATTTCCGACTCCACTGACTCTGGCTCCAATTCACTTTACATTGAAAAATTGTCGCCCCCTCTCTCTGTAACTGCTGCAGTGAGCCTCGTCATTTTGGTCTTAAAATGTTCCGCCCTACATGATCCTGGTGTTGTTATTTCACTATTGTGTCAGTAAATCAAGATATGAACATTAATAACAGACAAATCAGGCGACTTCTTTCCCCGAAGTCGTTCCCGTTAGCAATAGGTTTGATTGACAGCGTTGCTAAGTGCCCGCTCCCTGCTAAACCAGCGGTGCGGACAGGAAGGGGCGTTACCTTCAATAGCCTCTTTAGGCTCTTTGGTTTCTTGCTTTGGTTGGAAATTGGCTCCAAATCGCTATACTGTTAGCCTCAATGAGCTTCATTTGACTGGAGCCGAGCGCTATGGGTGACGTCACGCTCACTTAATCCAATTCTTTTTACAGACCATGGGTGTAACATCTGATGTATTTGGAAGGACAAATCTGGTATTTTCAGCTAAATCATATCTAAAGGAGCGGTGCAAGAAACACAAATGTTAATATTGTTAACATAAAGCTTTGTCAATTGTAAACATACTCATGGTAGGAAGAGTAACCAAAACTTTTATTCAAATAAGAGTACTGTTACTTCAAACTAAATATTACTTAAGTACGAGTAAATCCATGTAGTCTGAGAAGTACAATTTGCTGTAGAATAGTTTGCATCTATAAAATACATTTCTTGAATTCATCATCTTTGTATATTCAACTCATCAATAAATAACTGACATCATAAAACACTATAAATACAATGCATTATGAGCTGGCTTCTCTGGATTTCCAAATTTTTGTTTGCTGTTATTTATGAGACCTATTTAAAACAGTGCTTTCTCATTTACATACTATAGGCTTCCAGAGCGTGTGTGTAATCACTATGTGGCTGGGAGCAGATAGTGTTTTAGACGCCAGCGAGAGTGTTTGTTTTCACAAGTGTGCGAAAAGCATAAACATGGAGGAGGCGGCCATGTTGCATGCCAAGTCCGACTTGTGAAAGTGGCAATGAATTCAGTGTTGTTCTAAAACCTGGTATTCCCTTTCATCCTGTGGATTCACCCCATTTCATATTAACAAGGCCCTTCAGCTGCTCAAGAATTTACGGAAATCTCAAAGAAGATGACAGACAGGCCACTTCTCCTCGACAGGGAGAGGAAGAATAATGACTCGTGTTACACAAACAAATCAGTTAATTACACAGGCAACTTGTCTGGACTTGAGGACTACTACTGGAAACAAACGTAAGTCATGTTTTGTACATTAGTAAAACAGAAGTCTGTATACATTACTGAAGAAATGTTTGCGTTTACCAAATGATGAACGTATTTGTACCTGCAATGGCAAAATGGTTAGTAATATATATAGACAACAGATGGTAGTGACGCCTTCTCCAGGACTGCATCCCAGGTGTAGGCTCCCTCGTCTCAATTTATGCTCCTTGGACCTCATTTGTGGATCTCGATGACCTCTCTGATCCAGCCGTGGTATCTGTTGCTTTCAAGGCGGGTGACCTTAAAAGTAGAAGTAATAGTTAGCCAATATCTACAATCAAACGTGTTTATATTTATCTTGTAAAGTGCCCTGTTCTGACATAATTAGCTAAAAATAAGAGCAGTGTAGCAGCAATATGTATGTTTTGGCAGTCTATGAAAGAGTAGCGGATTGATCATTTCTTTTCTTACGCCAATTTACAAACATGTCCACAACCGGCAAAGTAAAAACAGTAGCAATAGATAAATGCATGACACCACCCCAAACACTGCCACAAAAGTAGGTATAAAAAATGATCCCTCCACAGAGTCGTCTTTGTGAAGGTGTCTCTAAATGATCCAGTGTCCGGATGCAGGTGTCGTGTGCTTGTCTTTCGGTCAGACTTGACTAAGCCCGGACAGAAGCTCTCCGTTTACACTCATTCATCCAGCTAACCCCTCTTCATACCAGCCCCTCCAGCCTAAATGCATGGCTTTACCGGGTTAATCAGTCACCTGTACAAAAGCTATGGAAGTATAGTGTAGTGCGTTATTGTGTTGTGCAGAGTGTCCGGGGCAGGTGGCCAGGGTCACTGCTCCTGACAGGTGAACATGCTCCGCCCACACTCACTCCCTGCATGTGTCTCTCCCACGCTCGCAGATGCTAGCAGTGCTCCTCAGGGGATGCTAACAGCGCTATGCTAATACATGCCAGTTCATCAGTTTGGGTCTGGACACAATGCACTCTGTCAGCTTCCCATGCACACTTCTCAAGGTGAAATGCTGGATACAAGAAGGAGGCTAGCTGAGTGTGAACGCATAGCTGAGTATTTATGTAAAAGGTGTTGTATAATGTAGCAGATGGGATAAAATGTGATCAAAAATATTATAAAAAAAGACACCTTCAAGATGTAAGCTTGGTAATTAAACTGAAACTGAAATAAACTCAGTGACCATAGTAAATGGCCACATTTTTATATAGTGTTTTACATCAAAGGAACCACTCACCCATTCACACACACATACACCAGTGTACACAGACCCTGGGGGCGAGGTGGGTTAAGTGTCTTGCCCAAGGAAACAACGACATTATGCATCTGTATTCATCTGTGTCACACCTCCAACCTGTGGGTCAACATCATTGGTCTACCAATGATGTTCATGTTGAGAGCAGGATTTGAACCGCCAACTGGTCAGTGTGTTAAAGGTGCACTATGTAACTTTTGTGGTGGAGGGTCTCCATAGAGACATTCCTTCCTGGCCTGGGATGTTCCACAGTATGGTATTAAACATGTCTATGTTGCTCAAGCGAGCAGGTGATGCCACAAGGCCAGGTAATCTAATCTATGGAAAGGTGAGCCCACTTACAGTAAGAATATAGCATGCATTTTTCTTAGCAATATAAACAAAATAGATCTGTTTAAGCCCACACAGTGGAATATTCCAGGCAAAGCAATGATATCTCCATGGAGACAGGCTCCCCATTAAAAAAGTTACATACATCTGGAATAGTTTTTCAAATCTTTGTTAATAATCCTTGTTAATGATTTGGTACCAAAACAAATATATACAAAATATGAATTTCATTCATATTAATTTGCACTGACTAACATGCATCTATACAAACCCATTGTCAGAAGAATACAGCTGTTACCAATACAATACAAAAGAGCTACACAAACAATTGCATCTATTAAAACATATTGCTGGGCATGTGGTTCTGCCAATTCTATTTCTGTAACCAGCATTTTCATGTAAATTGTTAATTGTTGTTGATAAAATATGCATCTCCTCCGACATGTGGTAGATTGAGCGTGAACTGTGTGCAATGCAGCATCAGAGCAATTAAAAAGAAAAACTCGGAAAATCAGGGCCAAGACGAGATTAGGAAGGAGGAGACGAGGAAGGAGACGAGGAAGGAAGGAGGAGATACTTAAGGAATGGTGCATTTGTTGTTTGGAGATTTTTGTCTTTTTGCTCCCTCATGCATATGGATGAAGCTGTCAATGTGCTGCTGCCTTTCCTTCACTGGGATTAAATGCAGTTTTTCACCTCATCCCTTGACTAAAAAGTGCAGTATTTGTATTCTCCGGCGCTTCTGCTGTATTCTACTGAAAAAGGCAATTTTACAACTCATTTATTGAATGTGTATGTTACTAGGGCTGCGCATTTAGACATATTTAATCAGGATGACAATTAGGGTTTGACAAAAATGTTGAAAAAGTAAACAACTACTAAATAGTGTAAAGGATGCTCGCTTGGCCCCTCTCGCCTAATTTACTAAATCAAAGGTAAACTGTCTAAGCCAGACTTGGACAGACTTATCCAATGCATTTTTCTCTTAGGTTAGACCACTGTAACGGCCTGCTCACTGGCCTCTCCAAACGAGCGTTAAGACAGCTGCAGTACATCCAGAACACTGCTGCTCGGGTCCAGACTAGAACCAGGAAGTACGGGCACATAAGTCCTGTGCTCAGGTCTCTGCACTGGCTCCTGTGGCTCAGAGAGAAGACTTTAAAGCAGCTCTGCTTGTGTACAAGTCTCTCCATGGGCACCAAAGTCATCTCCGACATCTTAATGCCATCTCACACTCTGAGGACTTCAGGGACTGGCCTCCTGCTGGCGCCCAGAGTCAGAACTAAACATGGACTAACCAGGACTAAACCAGGACTGAACATGGAGAATCAGCATTTTAGTTTTATGCAGCTCAAACCTCTTCCTGAAGATGTGAGACTGGCCTCTACTTTGACAATGTTTAAATCCAGGTTCCAAACAGTTCTGTTTAGCTGTGCATATGACTGAAAGGTTTTCATTCTGCACTCTTCTCTTTTAATGTTAATTTTATGATGATTATTTATGATTATTTATGTTTTTATTTGTTGTATTATGATTTTAATGTCTTTCTTATTCTGTAAAGCACTTTAAATTACTTTGTGCACGAACTGTGCTATACAAATAATTTTGCCTTGCCTACTACGGCTTTGATAACTGAAAACCTCACTAATAAATGAAAATAAGCTCTCTCCCCTGGTGAAGTTTTTACAGTATTAATGATGTTTTGAGCCGTTTCCTTGATCCAAGAAAACAAACGAAACAATTATTTCAAATGGTCTTGATTTCACTGATGAATTGAATATATATGTAAATTTCTTTTGCAAAATAGAACAGATACATATGTTCAAAAGAGTTGATGTTATTATTGAGTTTTATTATGTTAAAATGGATGCTAACCCAGACCTCAGCTTAAGTCTATGTAGATACCTTGTACTACAGTATTAATCCATAGCCAACCAGGGGTATGAATAATTGAAGTTAGCCGTGGTACAGCACATCATTTTGCTAATTTTAATTCCCATTGATCATTGACCATTGTAAATCTTGCAGCTTTGCTTGTGAGTAGACACAGGAACGAATTCTAGATATTGTAGATAGACAGAGAAAGAATATGGTGCATGTGATGTATGCCCCTAAAATTGGCCCTTCTCTCAATGCTGAAAATAATGAGTTGCAAATGCATAATTGAAGGTGTAGTTAGGGCATGATAAAATGTGTCAGCACATTTTTCTTACAGTCGACGCTTTAAATAGACAAAGAAGAAAAGAAGAATAAGGCCTTTTACAGTATGTCCCAAACTGAACTAAAGGAACATTTGGATAGTACAGATAAACTCATTTGTTAAGCAATGATTTGAAAGTAGATGATCCGATGTGATTGGAGATTTATTTGGTAGAGTGCAGAATTCTTAAGCCCTCATGCTATAACTTGCTCTGACTGTCCAACAAATGATGCTGCTAAAATTGGCTTACAGTAAAATATGTCCGCTTTGCCGCTGGCTGAGCTGTTGTGTGTGTGGTCTCTCACTGTTAGAAATCATTCAATCTCTCAATAGTTGGCGGAGCTTGGCTCTGGTTGCGAGTTGAGCATCATAAATTTTAAGAATATCAGTATTTATTGGACATTGCTGTTGAGGCAAGATGAGTTTGCAATTTAAAGGTGCATTATGTAACTTTTCTAGTAAAGGGTTCGCCACATGCTTCTGTCCATGGTGATATTGATGATCATAATTACAATTAATTTTATCGTTCACCATAAAATATGCATCCTTATTGTGTGTACAGTCTCCTCTCCTTACATTGGATTGCTTACTAGCCTGGTAGCGTCACCTGTCTGCGTCCACGGACATACATTTAATGCTATACTATGGAACTTTCCAGGCAAAGCAATAACATCTCCATGGAGACAAGCAGATGGTGTGTTCATGGGTTTCAGACATAGACTGTATGAAGAAATGGTCTAAGTGTGTGACATCACCCATAGCGTTCGGCTCCAGTCAAATGAAGCTCATTGAGGCTAGAGCAGTTACACGGGCAAATTTGGAGCCGAGTTCCAGCCGCGAGTATCATAGCGACCAAAGAGCCAATCCGGAGCCAAGCTGTTGAAGGTAACGCCCCTTTCTGCCCGCACCACTGGTTTAGCTTGAAGCAGGCGCTTAGCAATGCTGTCAATCAAACCTGTTGCTAACGCTACCGGATGCGACCTCAGGGAAAGAAGGTGCCTGATTTGTCTGTTATTAATTGTCAGATCTTGATTTACGGGCACAATAGTGAAATAAAAATACCAGGATCATGTAGAGTGGGTTAATACGAACATTTTAAGACCAAAATGACGAGGCTCACTGCAGCAGTTACAGAGAGAGGGGCGACAATTTTTCAATGTAAAGTGAACTGGAGCCAGAATCGATGGAGCCGGAAACACACCCAAGCTCACTTACTATTTGGAACGAGGCGGCTAGCGGGTTAGCTATGTCCATTTATATATACAGTCTATGGTTTCAGACAAACATTTCCTTGAATTTCCTTGAAGGACTTTGTGAGGACCCATAGAGGACCTTTACCCATTCAAAAGATATAATATTTTGATATGAATTGCTTAATTGCTATGACCATGGAGGACGGCTGCCATAGCTTGAAACCCATGAATACCGTTCTTCAGAAAAGACACACAACCAATGATGGCAAAACATCCTGAATACAAGTAACCAAGCACTTTCTAATAGTTGGCAAACGTGTTGTAATCTCCTACTTGAAGGCTCAGGGACATCTCATTTCCTGTAGTGGTTGACCCCGTCGTCGGTCCCGGTCCCTCATTCCAGTGTTGAGCTCCTATTCAGCACCAAAGGGTTAAACAATGAATAGCCGTCACCTCCAGTTGCGTTTTAATTTGTTTCTTGGTGGAGAATTGTGCTTGGGAAAATACTCCCACATGTCTACGTGTGCAGCTTAAGCAAAAACTCAGAGAATACTCTGCAAACTCTGTGGGAGGTTGTTGTTTAATTAAAAGGTATAGGTGATGCAAGGCAGAACTATGGGCATCAATCTGGAGGACTAGTGTTGTATTACAGACACTGACGACCATCATGTGCTTAATGAAGACTGTTCTGATCATGTTTGGACTACAGAACCAAGAAACGTGTGGAGGCAACTAGTAAAACCTTTACCTGGGATCCAGAATACACACTTCTCCAATACTTTACGAAGATGTGAGTCAGGTGACCGGTGAATCTCCCTGTTTTCAAATGGGCATGATTGACAGGTGGATTAGCCAATCGGGGACACGTATGGTCCATCCTTATCGGAAAAAATAAAGGAAAAAAATATCACAGGGGGCTGAAAAACATCCCCATCACGTGTCACTGAAAAAACAGATCTGATTGCACGATCACGTTTGACTGGGCTTGAGACGCAACGGAGGACGTGGGGACCAGACTGATCTCAATCTGTACAAAAAATACAGAGCAATATCATTCTGTTAAACATACCTTCATGTATTTATATTTGTAAAGATTTGGAAGTGATTGATAGAAGCCCAGTAGAAGGTCTCAATAATGTGTTGCAAAATACATCATATCCTACTGTAGGCCTGACAATATATTTTGGGGATCAATATGTATTGTGGGTACTTTCCTTGCAAAATTACGGAGATTTTTGATATTTTGGTTGTAATATGATTTGATTAATAAGATTTAAGCTGCAGAAGGTTGAACAAGTAACTTCTATGGCTAATTATTACTTCATTTGGCTATTTATTTGTTGCAGCTCATGCCTTTTAACAACACTGTCTATTTAAAAATGTTTTTATTGGGATTATCATACTTTATTTGAATTGCATCAGTGGCATAAACTAGTTTCAACAGTTATATATCTCTATAACAATATATCATGCTTTAGTCGTGACAGGTCTACCCTATTGGAGGCAACTCAATCATGGAATCAACCTGAGAAAGCTTTGCCTTGCCATGGCCATACTGCAGGGATCTCATTGACCTTTTTGATCAGGGTTCGGGTCATGTACATTTATGGATGTGTAAGATTTTTTGTGCCCAGTTTAACAAACTGTATGCATTAAGATAGAGATTTCTTTCATTTTGTGTATAGTTCTGTCTAAACATCAGAGCGTTGGTGATTGCTGACTAAGAATAGGCCTGCATGGTTCATCAAGGTCTACTCTCTCAATGCCAGTCGGCAAATTGTCCCACCATCTCACCACAACAGAAAAAGTTAACCACTAAACAAAGTCATCAAACAACCTTGAAAGCTAAAAATACAAGCATTGTAGGGA